>OV743718.1:13287389-13467782 GCA_928272305.1 Volucella inflata | reverse complement strand
GCTAACCTAAACCTATGTAAGCTGGCCATCGCTATTTACAGGGAAAATAGATTGGTCAGCTCTGCCTCATTAGTGAGGCTGGTCTGTAATTGACGGAAACGACGACGAAACATCTTCCCCATCACTTAACCACCAGAAATGCTGGTGCTGCCGAACGACATCTCTCTTATCGCGATTCCCCACCGCCCTACTGAACCTAAGGCGATCCACCCTGCCGTGTGCGACGTCTCTGTTATAGTTGAGTCGCCTGTCCCCAGCTGTTCGAGCGACATGGAAGATTAACGGGATCGCTGATCTATCCTGGATCAACCCTATCTGATCAAGGTAGAGGAATGCTTCCGGTGGAACGAAGCCGTTAGAGCGCACACTCTCATGATAAATGTAATTGGGGTAGTAAGCCCCAGATATCAGGTTATTCGTCGAGGCCATTGCTCTTGCAATGTGCCTTCGTGTCAGCTTAATTACGAAGTTGTCCACTCGTATTAGGTTCGCCCTGTTGTAAAGGACCTCATTAGGATAAAATTTTTTGTACTCCGACTCTGGTGTTCTGTACAAGCGAAGACAAGCCCTAAGGCAAGCCCTCTCAAACACCCGAATCTTTTCCATTAAGCTTGCTCGTACATTGAACCACACGGGACACCCAAATACCAGCATGGGCCTGATAAGGGCCATGTAGCAGATTTCCTTTACCCTCGCATCGAGTTGGCTGCTATAAAACAGTCTCTTTGTGAGGGCAAAAGCGCCTTTAGCTCTGGCCAGAGCAGCATCTACATTTTTGTTAAAATACAGAAACTGATCTAGCCAAATCCCAAGGTATCTGACTACATTTCGACAGGCAAGAGGCTGTCCGTGTTGTCCAATGATCGAGAACTTTCGCCAATTTTTTCTGGTATCCCTAGAGGCTCCAGACAACGGCGTCCTAAAAAGAATGGTTTCCGACTTCTGAAAGTTGATTTTCAACTTCCAGTCATCGCAAAATCGTCTTATCTTATCGAAGTCACGCTGTAAAAGACTATTAATGACCTCGAATTTTGGACCTGTTCTGTACGCTATCAAGTCATCTGCGTACGCAATAGTATGGGGAAGTGAACCTATCAAGTCGCTTGTATAAATGTTGAATAGGATCGGTGAATCGGTGATCGGTGACCGCGCCTTGCTGAAGACCATTTTTAATTTGAAATATTCCAACAGAAGTCACATCACCATTTTTCACGATGAACTGTCTGTTGGTTAGCATATTATAAAGAATGTACAAGAGTGGTTTACTAATCCCCAGACCAGCCAGCTTGTAGAAAAGACCTTCAAACCATACAGTGTCGAAAGCCTTCTCCAAGTCAACTAGGCAGGCACCAGTACACTGTTTTTTGCCTTTATTCCATTGGATATCGGACACCAGATAGCATGTTCTGCCTTAAAACCGAATTGATTATCCGGAACTATATGTTTGTCCTCAACCCACCTAGTCAGAGCTCTATTGATTACTTTTTCGAAAACCTTACTGATATTCGGAAGGAGACTTATCGACCGGAGATTCGCCGGATTGGATATATCCTTTCCCTTTTTGGGGATAGGTTTAACCACCGCCGTTTTCCAATGCGCTGGATAATGTGCATTATTCATTGCATTATTAAACAGGGTGGTATAAATGTCCACCGCTTCTAGAGGAAGATGTCGAAGCACGATGTTCGGAATACCATCGGTCCCCACTGATTTCTTACTTCTGATTGTGTCGAAGATCTCATGGAGTTCTTCCTTCGAAATGAACGGGGGTAGGCCACCTTCTCTGGCAATGAAATTATTTGCCATATTTTCGTCGCTGAACCGGGTGAAACCAGAGCCCTCGGATCGCCAGTTCTCTACTTCATTTCGAATAAAGAAGTTGTGCACCAAGACGCGATTGTCCAGGGATACTTCCTGGAAAGTCGCCCCTATGGCCGCAACCTTCTCCTGTGGATCCTCGATCACAAAGAAGTCGTCATCATCAGCGGCCTCATTTGTATCAATGCCTGCCATTGTTAGTAACCGTTCGTTGTCTGTTGTCCGGGCTATTTTAAGACACTGAAGGTCGTTTTGTTTTTTTCTCCGAAAAAGTTTATTTATTTGCGGGAACATATCCGGGTTGCTGGTGTTTACAGCCCGAACCTTGTTGTTCCAATACAAACTTACAGCAATTCTGTAATTGTCTTTGATTAGCATTTGAATATTTTTAATCGACGACTTCAGTGTCCTAATTTCTGGGTCTTGCCTGTCTGTAAACTGTCTGTATAAGTTTTTAAGTCTTGTCAGAAGTCTACTTTTCTGTCGGTGCAGTGCGTCAATAGTAGGATTGCGGAACAGATGTTCGTTAGTCGTTTGTTTATACCGCGGTATTGTAGTGTCCATAGTTTGTTTTATTGTCTCGTCCATTCGTTTAAGGTACTTATCGATCTCCTCGTTTGATAAATTCCTATGGGACGGTGGGTGGAGCGTGTTCGAGGAGAGTGCTCTTGTCAGGGTTGCGGAGAAGTGTGTCCATCGGGTCTTACTGTAGTTGTAAGAGTATCTTTGGACAAACTCCTCCAATTCCGCAATTTCGTTGGGAACTGTAATTTCGGTGCTAAAACCGCATTGGTCGCTGTCATACACGAATGTGCGCAGACAGTTAAACGTTTGTAAATTCGTACCTGTCAGTCGTATACGTTCGTCGTACAGTAATAGATCCAAACAAGACCCGCCTCTGGGAAACGACGGGTTATCCGTCGCTTTAAGACCGAGTCTATACATGGCATCGTGCCGACCCCCACCAATTGAGTAGTAGGTTCCCTCTAGTATTTGGCAAATTATTTCCCCAATCTCTGTGTCTAGCGTTGAAGTCCCTGCCGATTATAAAATAATTCTCCCCCGATTCCAGCCTCAGAAGTCGAAAAAGCGTGTCGAGCTCTGTTATAAATAAAGTGGATTGTGAGGCCTCAGGTGCATAAACAGAGGCCAAGTACAGCCGCTTTCCACTGCGGAGCGGGATGTAAATGACGACTGCCTCCAACAGCCGCAATCTGCGCAACACTTTCTTGTACACTCTGTGAAATTGTATACCTTCTTTAATGAAGATCGCGACACCGCCTCCACGTTTGGATCTGGGCCGGTTTCTTCTTCTAACAATATAATTATTGTACTCCAGTTTGTGCTTATCGGTTAGCTTGGTTTTGCTAGCGAAAAGCACATCAGGAGTTTGGTCTTGTAGCAATTTAAACATCGCGGCTCTTCGTTCGATCCAAATCAGTGAATTAACATTCACCGCAAGGACCTTCAAAGTTTGCTCCACCATGTGCGTACCCATTAATACATGTGTTGCGTTAGGCCCGGCAGCAGTGCGTAGATCTGGTCCACCCGCTTGGCCTGTTCTTGCATCTGCTGTTGCAGCTGAGCCATCTGCCCTTGGATTGCGAGCAAGATGGCCAGCATATTAGATGCAGCTTCTGTTGTTCTGGGCATTGGCGCCGGAGAAGCAACAGCCGCTTGCTGTGCCGTAGCCCCCCTACCTGACACCATTTGGCGTAGGAGGTTTTTGACGTAAGTAGCCTCCCAGCATGCAACAATTTCTCCCCGCAATAATATATTGTCCCCTATCATGCCAAAAAGAAGGACAACAGCGTAAGTGCGTAGATTAAAGTGCTAAAGGAAAAATATCAATATTGAAGACTTAGGTTAGGTTAGGTTTAAGTGGCTGTTGAAAAGCCAACTCACTTAGGCCTATCGGCCCATTGTGATGCCACGTGGATCTGTGATCCTCCTACTCCAGAGACCATTTGCAGCTCTAGGAGACTTTAAATATCTATGTTGCTTAAGTCAGTTAAGTCGTTGTGGAAGAAGGCCCCTAGGTGGAAATCTTCTTTATGAGAGAGCTGGACATGTACAGAGAAGGTAAGGGGTGGTCTCCTCTTCCTCCTCATCCATGCAGCTTCTGCAAAAGTCGTTAGTAAACATGCCAAGCCTTCTTGTATGTTTACCTATGAGGCAATGTCCGGTGACACCTTTAATGGCGCTAAGATGCTTTCGATTTAGAAGAATTAAACTCATCGAGCGATTCAGATCTAGCTTTGGCCAGATTTGTTTGGTCGCTAAGCATGTCGATCCAACCGCCCATCTATGGTCTATTCTGTTAGCATCCAGCTTTATTTCTTGTTTGCACGTAACAATAGATATACCTATGTTTTGCTTTTCAAGTGTGATAGGTATTTTGGCAAGTTCGTCGGCCCTCCAATTCCCTGAAATATCTCTATGTCGCGGCACCCAACAAAGGTTAATGTTAAACTGTTTTGTCATATCCACTAGAGATGGTCGGCAGTCCATGACTGTTTTTGAATTTAGAGTACATGAGTCTAGGGATTTGATAGTGGCCTAACTATCGGAAGAGGTGCAGACATCCATTGCAGATATTACATTTTTCCTCAGATAGGACAGGGCTTCCTTAATTGTCAGAATTTCCGCCTGGAACACGCTACAGTGGTTGGGGAGGCGGAAGGAGAGGCTAAGGTTAAGCTTATCAGCAACAACCCCACCACCAACCCCACTGACAGTCTTTGAGCCGTCGGTGTAAAAGTGGATTGAATTGTTATCCGGGAATGGATGTTACATGGAAGCTCTTGTCAAACCATTGTTTGGGTATAGTGAAGTCGATATTTTCTGGTAGGATTCCTAGTGCGTTAAGAATATTTGTGTAGCCAAAATGTTTACTTGCCCACTGTGAAGTCGCTTAAAGGCGAAGAGCTGCGTGTGCAGCGGAGGGAGTAGTGCGTAGGGCTCCGCTTATGCCCAGACATACTGTTCTTTGGACTTTACTCACCTTGATGCAGCTTACTGCTTTGTCTTAGGCCGTCCACCACACAACCACCTCGAAGGTGAGTATAGATCTTATGATCGAGATATATAGACAATGGGTGATGCGAGGTTGGCTGTTCCCGATGGCTTTTTTGAAAGATAATAAAGCTACTGAGGCTTTCTTAACTCTTTCTCGTACGTTAGGTTTCCAGCTTAGTTTCCTGTCGAAAATTAGACCAAGATATTTCGCTGTATAAGAGAAAACCAAGATGGAACCGTTGGTCTATAGTCTGAATTTTGTATTTCCTAGAAAAGAGGACAAGATCGGTCTTATGGAGGTTTATTTCCTTATTTCTAGTCATCAGCGATCCGCCCAGCCAGTTTATATGTTAAGATTATACTGCAGTAGCTCTTTAATCGTGTGTAGATGTTTTCCTGAGACGGTTATAGCAGATCCAGATATATCAGCAGTTCGTTAACCACTAAGTTGCAGAGAAGGGGTGAGAGGATACCGCCTTTCAGCGTACCTCATGTACTTATGCAGTACCTCGTGATATTCTTAAGCGATGGCAGGATTATATCATTTTTAGCTCGGCAGGAATTATACTGTCAGGCCCAGCAGACTTGTATGGTTTGTAGCTATGCAGTGCCCAGAGCACTTTGTCTCTTGTGAGTGGACCATCAATTTTTGTAGCGGCACAGCAGTCCTGTTGAGATTGTTCCGGGCCGTGAAAGGGGAGCTACCGGGAAAATGAGTATCCAGTAGCAGGTTGAGTGATTCGTCACTTGAGGTCGTCCAGGACCCGTCGCTTTTTTTCAAGCAGCTAGGCATTGAAGGACTTGTTGGGAGGATTTTTCTTAGTCGTGATGCCTCAGAGGCTTCAGTGATTTTATCACATAAGGACCTCCATGATTCACGCTTTGCCGTCCTCAATTCTTGTTTTTATATGTTTTGAGGGATTGTTTGTAAGAGTCCCAATCTGACGCTTTTCTTGAGGTTTTTACTTTATTGAAAAGCTTCCTGCTTGTCTAAGCAGCTCCAGGGTGGATGTCCACTAGTATGGCTTTTTCTTGCCTCTAGGTTTGAGAGATACCTTGAAGACGTACTTTGATAGATAAAGTCCTTAACTACCTTGATCCGTCGAAAGTGACATTCTTTCCGAGACGCCGATGTTTAGTGTCCTGTTTGCTTAACAACATATACAAGATGGCGCAAAAGTTTTCGTCCGATGTTTTTTTCGCTGTCAGTTATTTACGAACGAAAAACTTTGCTTCTGCTTTCAGATTATGTTTGAGAAAGTGATATCGACAAAGTAGAAGCTGCCAGAATTGATCTGGGGCTGGGAAAAGGTCCCCGCATTCTTGCCGAACATTCTCTTTGAGGATTTTAAGGCTTGTTGGCATAGACTCGTATCACGTCGATTGATTGAACCATCGGGGTCCTTTTGCGACATCGTCAACCACAGCTGCGATATTTTTAGCAGAACAGCTGTTCCCGGTCCGGCTCAGACCCGATAGCATCTCGTGTTGTTGTTGTTGTTGTTGATTTATGTATGTCTTGTTAATGTAAATTCTCTGTTTACTTCTTGCTTACTTACTTACTTTTCAGGCTAGCAACCCTTAAAGTGTCAAAGCGTGAGCAACAGTAGCCTTCCATCCATCACGGTTCCGGGTGCGCAGCTTCCAGTTGGAGATGACAAGCTTTCTACTGTTCGCAATCGCCTTGTCTCTACACCGGAGGTTCGGTCTTCCCCTTTTCTTCTCGAACCTGGTGGCTGGGATTCGAAGACCCTCTTAGATGGATCATTGTTATCCATACGCTCGATGTGGCCGAGTCGATTTAGTCGACGGATTTTTGCCTTCCAGACTATGTCCACATCCTCGTACATCTTGTAGAGTTCGCGGTTATGCCTTCTTCTCCATACGCCTTCCTCGCAGACAGGACCAAATATTCGACGAAAGATTTTTCTTTCAAAAGAGCCAGGAACCTGTTCTGCTGTCTTCTCATCGTCCAGCTTTCGGCTCCATAAAGCAGGACTGGAAAGATTAGAGCTTTGTAAAGCATGACCTTGACTCTTTGAGTTAGGACCTTGGACCCAAGTTGTTGCCTTGCGTTATTCTTCGCCGAATCTCCACCAAGATATCATTTGTGGAGTTGACATTTGCTCCGAGGTAGATAAACTCCTTGTCTACCTCTAAGTTGAAGCTGTCGATAGTGACATTTTATCTTCGATGGTGTGCGACAGATGGATTTATTGTCGACAGCATTTACCTTAAGACCAACTCGTTTCGCCTCTTTTTCAATTGCCGTAAAGGCTTCAATTACGGAATGCTGAGATCGTGCGATGATATCGATATCGTCCGTCTATCCCCGCAGTTGAACATACCTAGAAAATATAGTACCTTCCGTGTTAACTTTGGCTCGACGTACTATCTGTTCTAAGACAAGATTGAAGAAATCACACGACAACACGTCTCCTTGCCGAAATCCGGTGCAGGTTTGGAACAATTCGGAGGTTCTATTTCCATACTGCACGGCGCATCGCGAGTTTTCTAGTGTTGCGCGACACAACCGGATCAGTTTCTTCGGAATCCTGAATTCGGCCATCGCATTACATAATTCGGTGCGAATTATATGTCGTATGCGTCGAAAGAAGGTGTGTATCGGCTTGAAACTCGACGGTATTTTCTGTCTTTGTGTGAAAATTTGGTCTGAAGTGGATTTGCCAGGCCGGAAGCCGCACTGATATTGGCCGATGTGTGTGGTGTAATACGTCTTCAGACGTTCACACAATACACTGGATAGAATCTAATAGGCGGCGTTAAGTAGGGATATGCCTCGATAGTTAATAGGATCATCCTTTTTGTAGTTGGGACAGATAGAGCTGATGTTTCAGTCGTCAGGCATGCTTTCGTCCTCCCATACTTTGCAAATGATCAGGTGCGTTTTCCTTGCCAAAAACATTGCTTCCGGCTTTGAAGAGCTCTGATGGCAAGCCGTCTGAGCCAGTGGTCTTGTTATTTTTCAGCTTTTGAATATCTGTGCCGACTTCTTCTAAGCTGGGTGGGAGGACTATTTCATCGACTGGTGGTGGGTTCTCTTCTTGCACTATCACTCTCTCTTGGACATGTCCTTCAAGCAACTGTTAGAAATATTGCTTGAATACATCCACAATTCCCTTTTGATCGGTAACGAGGTTGCCTTCACCGGTACGGAGTGCTTCGAGACCTGTTTTATGGCCTGTAGCCACCTTTCTGTTCCAGCACTCCTCCTCAGACTGCGTAAGCTCTTTTCTTTTGGCGCAATAGTCTTTTCTCCTCTCTTCTTCTGATTCTATACTAATTCCACGCTGCTCTGGTGACGCGTTGCAGTGTTTTTTTTTGTATGCTTCGTCTGTTGGCCTTTTCCTTTGCGCATACTCCTCCTCACACTCCTCATCATACCACTGGTTTTTATTTCGAGGTGGTTGGTAGCCTAGAGTGGTTTCGGCCATGGACGAGCGTAGCAGATATCGATCTGAAGCTGAAGTCCTAGTGTGAAATTGTGGTCGATGGTGGACTTTCCTGGCCTGAAGCCACACTTATATGAACCAATCATTATGGGATCTCAATGTTGAGGTTCCATTCATCGGTCACACTTTCGTTCGACCATATTTTACAGATGAGTTGTGGTATGCACCTTGCCATTGGCTTGGCAGTCCGCTACTACAGCTTTTTTGGACCTAGCTAGATGAAGTTTTCCATCCGATTAAAGGTATAGGTTGGCGTTGTGGCGTGATATGCGATCACACGATGATGGATGTTCTTTTCGACTGACGGGTATTCATCGTCATCACCACTTCTGGTTCAAAGGTTGCATATGGTCTGGTGATGGTTCGCTGAAGTTTTTCTATCATATGCAGACTTTTGAAATGTCATATCTATATTGCCCTGCAAAATATTTAATGAGAAGCTGGTATGTACGCCATGTTCGATACCTCTATGGTTGGAATTGTTTAAAAGGCTTTCATTGTTGAGGAACGGGAAAAGGTGATGATACTGCCGCAGGTAGTATGTCTACTTAGTACGGGTGCGATACTTTCAACTTGCACTGCAAAATACGTTGGCAGCAATCTGTTTCGAATTGGCAACTCTATGTACGAGTATGTGTCACACCATCCCGAATTAGTATTTGTTATTGCATGACTACTTGTACTCGGAAAATGTTGGAATTAAATATGAGATAAAAATGTTCCCGCCGAAAGGGGGCGGGGGGAGGGGGATAGTGAAAAGCAAACAGAATTCAATTTGACTACAAACAACCCCCCCAAACGAAGGACATTCCATTAGCCGTGCAATCTTTCAATTTAGGTCACTCGCTACGCTTCAATTAATAGCCGCTCGGAATCTATTAATTTCATTAAACTTTTCACACTACCAACCGAAGGGAAATAAAAGAAAAATCGTTTGTCTTTTATCTTCTTTTGTTTTTGTGTGTAGACTTCTTTTCCGAACTAAGAAATGGCTCTCACCTTTCCATTTTGATTACGTTTGCTTGAATTTGCGTCCATGGTGGTCTATGTCCCAGTAGTGTCCTTACGAAAGAAATACGAAAAACTTTTTCTTCCTTTGGATTTTCCCTTTGAACAAATAAAGTTTTATACGGAAAACTTTTCACGTGATAGGCACACCGGTGAGGTGGTGAAAATGTCGACCACCCATAAGAACTCTTTCGCCAGGATACTATAAGGTCGAGGTAGAGTTTCTTTCGATTGGTCGGGGTGTAAGGAGTGAGGTCTCATCTCGAGCATCGCGAATTATTTTCCGCAAAAAAAACAAAAAAAATATCAGAAAGAAGGCGTCCTTCCTGAAGACGAGAAAAATTTCCCAAAAATTTCCATATCCTTTACCTTCTATGCAATTGCATCGTAAAGTCACCCGAAAATTTTTATGAATAGGCCAGGCAAAAGGATAGATACCAGAAAGGACGACGCACATACTCGTACATTACACCAACCCACAAAGACACACACATACTCGATAGAGAATTATTAAAAATTTTATTATGCGGGTGGAAAATTTCTACCGAAGAATAACAAAGATGAACAGTGGACAAGTTTCAGGAATGGGGGTGGAAAAGGTTTTTTTTATTTTTTCATAGGTAGCCCCTCCAGAACAGGATGAAGGGGAATTTTTTTTTTTTTTTTTTTTTTTTTTTTTTTTTTCAAAATTAGAGAGAAAAGTTTTTCTAGTAGAGAATATCCCCCAGTGCTGCCGCAAACAAATTGAAAGCCTTTGTCCTTTTCGGGTTGCTCGTATTGAAAAGAAAAACTTTTATAATTTTATTCAAAGTAACGCGAACACTTCCGTTTTTTTTTTTTGGTGAGTGGAAGACTCTGCTGGAGCTTCGTTTCTTCTTTTTCCGAAAGGATTTGGGTGGCATTTTTTGTGGGGAATAGTAATGGAACTTAGGTCGGTCTTTTGGTCCCTGGACGAATAGTTGAGGGTTGTTATTAGAATGTAATAGGTTATCCCCCACAACCAAAGGGTGAAGAGTCCCTTGGGGATGGCTTCTTTTTTTTTTTTTTAGTTAACAAGTGTTGATTGTTGTTGTTTTTGTGGTGTACCCTTTGTGGATTCCAATGGGTACGACTATAATTTTAAAGTAAAACTATTTCAAGAAGTCGTGGTAATTATTTCCGAATGTCGTAAGGCATCAAGGGAAGTGCTGCGGGTACAAGTCAAATGGGACCAAACGGGTTGTTGAGGGTGAAACTACGACTTGATATGGTTGTTTGATAGCCAGTAGTACAAAACTTGTACAGAGGAATATTTTATGATTAAGAAGCTCAAAAACAAATGATACACGGGCAATTGCAGCAGCTAATTAGTACACAGGGCATTGATGAGTTTTAATTTCCCTTAACCCTTGTGTCAACACTATAAACAGTGAACATTGAAAATGTTTGGTGACGGCTTCTCATAAAAGTTTATGGCTATGGGGCCGAGTATTTTAACAATCTATGGAAAATATTTTATTTAAAATAACAGAGGACTTACTTACTTACTTTAGGTGGAGCTACAGTCCGGGGTGGACCTGGGCCTCAGTCAACAAGCTTCTCCAGCCAGCTCGATCCCTGGCTAGCTGCCTCCAGTTTCGCACGCAAAGTTGGCTGAGGTCCCCTTCCACTTGCGTGCGCCACCTGAGTCTTGGCCTTCCTCTACTGCGCTGACCCTCGGGGGCGGATTCGAAGACTTTTCGGACCGGAGCATTGGTGTCCATGCGCTCTACATGACCCAGCCATCTCAGTCTTTGGATCTTCACTCTTCTGGCTAGGTCCATGTCGCTGTACAGTCCATACAGTTCGTCGTTGTATCTCCTCCTCCACTCACCGTTAATGCAGACGGGACCGAAGATCGCCCGAAGAATTTTTCTCTCGAAGCAACCAAGAACACCCTCATCCATTTTTGACAATGTCCATGCCTCTGCGCCATAGAGCAGGACCGGGATTATTTAAGTCTTATAAAGGGTGACTTTTGTTGTCCGAGAGAGGGCTTTGCTACTCAATTGCCTTCTTAACCCAAAGAAACAGCGGTTGGCAAGAGTTATTCTTCGCTTGATCTCAGCGCTGGTGTCGTTGTCTGTATTTATAGCGGAGCCTAGGTAGACAAAGTCCTTAACTACCTCAAAATTATATCTGTCGAGGATTATTCTGTCCGAGACGTCGGTGTTGGTTGTCCTTTTTGCTTCACAGCATATACTTGGTCTTGCCGTCATTGACCGCTAAACCCATTTTCGCCGCTTCCGTCTCAATACTCGCGAAAGCGCCACTGATATCACGCTGCTTTCTCCCGATTATGTCAATATCAAAGGGCGTATGCGAATAGTTGGACGGACTTTTGAAAGATTGTGCCACATGTGTTTGCTCGTGGGTTTTGCACTATTCTTTCAAGTACGATATTGAAAAAATCGCATGACAGCGCATCGCCTTGTCTAAATCCTTTCTGGACATCAAAGGTCTCGGTGAGATCTTTACCGACCTTGATGGAGCAGCGTGCATTCTCCATCGTCATCCTGCACAGATGGAAGAGTTTGGCAGGGATGCCAAAACTAGACATTTCTCTATATAGCTCGTCTCTATAGATGCTGTCATACGCGGCCTTAAAATCGATGAATAGGTGGTGGGGATCAATCTGAAGCTCATGGGTCTTCTCCAAGATCTGCCGTAGTGTGAATATCTGGTCGATGGTGGACTTTCCTGGCCTGAAACCACACTGATATGGACCTATCAGGTTGTTGACAAACGGCTTCAGGCGTTCACACAATACGGCGGATAAGATCTTATATGCGATATTAAGGAGACTGATGCCTCTGTAGTTGGCGCAGTTCAGAGGGCCTCCTTTCTTGAGAATTGGACAAACAATGCTGAGGTTCCATTCATCGGGCATACTTTCGTCCGACCATATTTTACAAATGAGTTGGTGTATGCTCCTTACCAAGTCATCGCCTGCCGCTTTGAAGAGCTCTGCAGTCAGGCCATCTGCTCCACCAGCTCTGTTGGACTTAAGCTTCGATATGGCTATCTTCACTTCATCCAGGTCGGGTGGACGGAATTGTTGGTCATCATCGTCCAGGTTGAAAGGTTGATTCTGCCTGACAGCGGTATTTGGTCCGTCATCGCCGTTAAACAGTCTGCAGAAATGATCTTTCCAAATCCTCAGCATTGACTGCGATTCTACTACGATGTCCCCTTGTTCATTTCTACAGGCTTCGGTTCGGGGTTTGTTTCCGCGGCATGTTGTTTTTACCTTTTGGTAAAACTTCCGAACCTCATTCCTGGAGCAGCATCTCTCAATTTCCTCGATCGCGCGCTTCTCATGCTCTTTTTTCTTCCTCCTGAGAAGCCGGTGCTCGTCTCTCCTCATCCGCTCATAGAGCTCATGAGCAGCTCTGGTCTTTCTAAGCAGCGCCACGTTATATGCATCTTGCTGAGCTGCATGTGCTTGCCGGCATTCGTCATCCAACCAGGGGTTTCGTTGTGGTGGACGAGTGAAACCCAGCACATCAGAAGCGGCATCTCTGATGGTGTTTTGGCCGTGTTTCCAGTGGTCTTCGATGCTTGATGCTGGCGGCATTGGACCTCTTAAAAGATTAAGAGACACTCGATTGGAAAAGGACTTGGCGATCTCTTGCGATTGTAGCCGTCTGACGTCGAATTTTCTCACAGCATTAGTTTGTCTTGGCGTAGTTTGGGATATCCGCAACCGTACCTTGGCTACAACAAGGTAATGGTCCGAATCGATGTTGGCTCCTCGGAACGTACGGACATCCATAATGCTGGAGGAGTGTCTTGCGTCGATCGCAATGTGATCAATCTGGTTGACTGTTGATTGATCAGGAGTTCTCCAAGTCCCCTTGTGTATGTCGAGATGTCGGAACCGCGTGCTAGCCATGACAATGTTTCGCCCCACTGCAAAGTCGATTAGCCTGAATCCGTTATCGGAGGTGGTGTTGTGCTGGCTATATTTTCCGATTGTTCCACTTCCACCAAAGATACCCTCTCTTCCTAGCTTTGCATTAAAATCACCGAGGACAATTTTAATGTCATAGCTAGGGCATTGCTCGTAGGTCTTGTTAAGGAGCTCGTAGAAGGTATCCTTGGTGTCGTCATCTTTCTCCTCTGTGGGGGCAGAAAGACTACCAACAGACGTCGAAAATCTCTTCAGAAACCAATTAGCACAACCTGCTATCATTGCACGTGGGGCAAATCCCCAGGTTTCACGAAGTTTTTCCACCAAAAATGGTTTGGAGGCCATGTTAGGTCATTCATTACCTTACAATAGTTTCACATGTGACAAACGACGTTGGACAAGAAAATCGTGTGAGATATGTTGAAAGCCCGTTTGTAATGAAAATTCCTCCAACCATACTACACTCCAACCATAGTGTATTTAACTATTGTTTAGTAAAATATTTGTTTAAATAGATAATGTTCCTCTATTTTATTTTTCGCCTAACAATTAAAATATATTTACATAAATTTTTATTGCACTTTTCTTTGTGCATACCCGGGTATATTGGGTGTCAAGCAAGTGTATACTTGCTCAAAATTGTAATCCCTTGCCTCAAGAACCATATAGTATTGTTTTTAGTTTGTTTTTATATAATCTGCTTTATTTTTTAAGTTTGTAAGAATTCTTAAAAGCTCATTTCGATTGTAGTTCGAATTTATTAAAATATTTTATTTTGAATTCCTATAACATACCCAGGTAGGTGGGTGTTGACAGAAGGGTTAAACCAAAAATTGGGAGTATACGAGTATAATATATGAAAGCGAGGGTGGGGTATATTTGTATTCAAGGATGTTGGAAAGATCTCAGTTTTTATCTTGGGGAAATATTGAGCTGACAGTCTAAAATATTTGGTCTCTGAAATACAAATAAATTTCCATATTCTCAGAGAATTTTTCTTACCGAAAGAATTTTGTAGTTGAACTATGAAACCCATGACCATTTTTCAACATAAGCCTTAATTTCAGGTCACATCATTATATGAATCGAGCCTCTTCTTATCTGCACTGATTCCCAGATGACCATGGGGTGTATTCGAAGATTTTCAAAGCTATAGGTCGTCTCATTCGCAATATACTTTATAAAGCCCGATGCTTTCACCCCTTTTACGTGAAAGTACGCAGTTTCTCTTCCCTTTAAAACACCAATTCAGTGTGCAATTTCTCGGGTCCGTTCTATTGAACGTCGATTTAAATTCAATATCAGCTTGCGGCATCAATATATACAGTTTATGCAGGAGTATATTGACCTTGGTCATATGGAACGTTTACCTTGTGAGGAAATCGACATACAAGCCTTTCTGAAACCAGACAGTTGTTCCATAAAACTTCAAGTTGTGTTTGACGGGTCAGCAAAGGATTCCAAAGGACAAACTTCAAATTAGTCCACCCATCCAACGTGACCTCATCGGAGAGTGTCTAGGGTTCCGACAGCATAAATTTGTCTTTACAGCGGACATCGTTAAAATGTTTCGCAAAATATGGGTTCGAGAACAGGATAGGGACTTTCAGCGACAGAATCCTAGTGAAGCGATTCATCATTTTAGGCTTTTAACAGTAACATATGGTACGACACCGGCTCCATTTCTCTCGATTCGCATATTGAAACAAATTGCAGATGATTATCAATCGAACTTTCCAATTGCAGCTTGAATTTTATTACATGATACGTATAGTATGTTGACGATATTTTGACTGGAGCCGACTCCATTGAAACTTTTTTAAAATTACAATCGGAATTAGTTGAATTATTGCCGATCGCAAATGTTCGACTTCGTAGATGGAGCTCAAACTCTTGGGCTCTTCTCTCGAATTAAAAACCCCAGGACAGCGAATACTCTTTCGTCGATCCAGAACGTTCACCTTCTCATATAAAAGTACTCTGAATGTTTTGGCACCCTGGCACAGATAGCTTCGCCTACTGCATATCCAAATCCATAACAGACAACCAAGCCTTTCCAACAAAACGAACATTGTTATCCGAAATTGCTCGCATTTTCGAACCGCTCGGTTTTTTGGCTCCTTGAGTGATTCTTTTTCAAAAACTCTGGTCTTCTGAATTGAGTTTAGTTTGCGAGGACACGTTGCGGGTGGAAATATCGGAAAAGTGGAAACCTTATCGCGAACCATACCATATTTCGAGGAAGTTCGGGTCCCCAGAAATATATTTCCGTCAAAAACAAATATTAAACTTCACCGGTTTTCGGAAGCTTCATCGGTTACATATTCCGCCGTTATTTACGCTCGCACATAAACGTTAGCTAATGAAGTTCAAATATCAATCGTGGATGCAAAAACTAAAGTGGCTCCAATTAAACCTGTGGCCATTCCCTGCTTAGAACTCTGAGGTTCTTTAATGCCCGCGCGACTTCTGAATCAGGTTAAATCATCCCTCAAACTCGAATCATGTAAAATATTCGCTTGGCGATTCAGAAATCGTTTTGCATTGGCTTTTGTCTTCTCCTCATCGTTGGACAATGTCCGCTGCAAACAGAACAGCAGCCATTCCAGATATAATTCCGAGATATTTATGGCGACATGTACTATCCGAATCCAACCCAGCAGATTGTGTGTCGCGCGGTGTACTTCCTTGTAATCTACGACAACATAATCTTTGGTAGGCAGGTCCAACAAGAGTGTAATTGGCCGAAATCGCCCTTTCTTCCTGACATCGCAGAGTCGGAGCCAGTTGAACAGGAGGAAAAACCAGACACTAAACATGCGTTTATTATGATTCACGTAGAACAGGCACACGCTATTCAGACGCGAATTGATAAAATCTCGTCATGGTATCCATTACAAAGAATACTGGCATACTGTCTAAGCTTTATATCGAATAGTCACTGTAACTCTCATACGCGTATATATCATTCGCTAACTTATCCCGAAATTCATAAAGTAATGCTCCTCATCCTCAAATTTGTTCAATACGAGTATGTGGCCTTGCTGATGATATTAAACATCTGCAAACTAAAAATCAGCTTGAGTCTAAACCTCCTCTTCTCAAATACGCTGCATTTCTCGACGCTGATGGACTCTTACGTGTTGGAGGACGATTAAAACACGCGTCTGTCTCCTACAACATAAAACACCCCCTAATTCTCCCTAAAACAAGCAATGTTTCCCTTTCCATTATAGCAGACATCCACAAGCGAAGTCTCGGAAACATTCACTTTTGTTCGCCAGCAATTTTGGATTCTAGGCAGCCGTAACCTGATCCGCAAAATAATTCATCAATTCCAGCCATGCTTCATGCAGAGGAAGCTTAATATCCAACAAATTATGGGGAATCGTGCATTTTTAAACACAGACTGCGACTACGCTGGACCTTTAACAATCAAGCTATCTAAATGTCGGAAAACAAAGTTTTCCAAGGCATATATCGCTCTGTTCTTTTGTACGGCTATGAAGGCCATTCACTTGGAGATTGTGAGCGATTTAGCTACGGATGCTTTTATTGCTGCTGTTCGCCCCTTAATTGGTCGTCGTGGGAAACCTGCCAACATGTACAGTGATAATGGGACGAATTTTCAAGGTGCTCGTCGATGTTTATCCGAAATGCACAAGTTAGCAATCTCACAAACTCACAACGATACAATCGCTGCAGTTATTATCCACGAAGGAATCACCTGGCACTTTATACCACCATCTGCGCCACACTTCGGGGACCTATAGGAGGCTGGGATTAAATCCGTGAAACTGCACTTACGTCGGGTCATTGGAGAGACTCTATTAACATTCGAAGAGTTATACATATAAATAGAATCTGTCCTTAATTCTTGTCCTATATGTTCCATACCAGACTCCATCCCATTTCCTTATAGGTGAACCAATCACAGCAGTTCCAGAGTCAAATCATCGCAGTACAACGACAAATCGTTTGAATCATTGGAATCACCAGCAGAATATCGTAAAAGGATTTTGGAAAAGATGGTTGGCAGAGTTCATTATGTTATTGCAAGAAAGACTTAAATGGCGGAAATTCGCACCGAAATAAAACCAGGAGATGTCGTCGTAATAAAGGAACCGAATCTGCCTCCCACAACGTGGATCCTGGGATGAATTGAAAGCGTTAGCATTGAAATAGATGAACGAGTACGAGTTGCCACCGTTCGAACTACAGCAGGAACTTTTGCTCAGAATACCATACTGTCCCATTGGTATCACGAGGACTTCTCTCAAAACTACAAACCAAAGATGATATTCATTCTGCCTTACACTTGCAAGGGAATAATGACAACCCTGAGGAGCTTGTTTTTCTCTAAGATGAGGGCGGCATTTGTGTTATATGAAGCTAATAAATATTTCATAGGTTGAAACTGTTGTACGGAATGGAGCCTCTGCTTGCCTAAACGAACAGTGACTCTGTGACAAATTCCCTCACGGCTCAGTTTTTTCATGGCTCAGAAATTTTCAAATCTATCTCAGATTTCCAAGAATGAAGTAAGGCTACCGCTCACTATTGATTTATCATTTTCTACCAGTTCATAGGAAAACTTCTAAATATCAGTCAGGCTAGTAAGACGGAAGGCAAACCAAACACCGTCGAACTATTATAATTCTTCGAAGGACTATACGAGCCAGTTCGGATCGGAGGGCACCCCCACCAACACATTAAGCCGACTAATACAATCTTTCTAAACCAATATAACAGATGGAACAGATCTAGGAATTGCCTTCATTCATCATCTGTGAAATAAATCGGATGCAAGCTGAAACCGTCACCTTTCATTGAACAACCTTAAACTACCTCACTTCGCATCCGTGTATATATTGTTCCTATATATATGTGTGCAGTCATGGATATGTCTTCCTCCGATTTCGTGTAAACTAGCAATTCCTTCCTCATACAAAATAATAATCACTAAAATCTAAGCCCAACAGTTTATCTGTGCGGAGAATTTATGAATACAATGCTCGCCAAACACGGATGTGAATTACATGCGATTAGCCCCTGCCACATGTACTCGTATTATATCATGAGACCTTACCAAGTGCCGAATAATTAAATCCGGCAAAGTGTTTGCTCGATAGGCTCATGCTCTCGCATTTGTTGCTTCAGCATGTCGGGGCATACTCTGTTCTAGACAAAAACCTCTTCAATGGACTTGAGCCAAGAATCAGAGATTTTCCGAAAAAATACAATTTACACCCTGCAAACAGCAATAAGTAGCGCATGCATGTTGAATGAGAATGGCGTGCAGCAGCAAGTAAACTTTTTGCGTCAAGCTGCCTTTGCCCCCTGTCGATCCTAGTGGAACTTCTCTATGGAGTTGTACCATTCAGGAGCTATCCCAACGGTTTAGAGCTCTGGGTATGGGGTTTTGATTCTGATTTTGTTGCCAACCATTTGGCTAACCAAAGTGGTTTATGTACTCCATCCCCAGAGCACACTTGTCTCTGTGTTTGTCGACAAATATTGAAATAAATTGAAGGAAGCATTATCAGGCTATTTACGGTCTGTTTAAATCTATTCATGACAACTTTTTTTCTGCCACAAATAATGGAAGGGAGGCCTCTCCATTGGTGTCTTGTCTATCCTTAGCCAAGGCACAAAATCTGTTCGTAGGTTATCGTAGATTTTCGCAAATTGTAAGCATTGGATGGGAGCCAGGTTTAGGAGCAGTAGCTTGTAATTCTTTGCATGCATCTCATGAAGGATATTTTGTTGGAAAAATGTTTAGTTTATGTTTATGTCCATATAATGATCTGAGATATGTTAGGTTAGGTTGCGACGTGCATTGAGATATTGCCAAGTGGGGAATGGATTTGGTGGTTTTATGGGTTTTTAATTGGACACTGCTTATGCTTGGAAAAAATTGTGAAATATTGATCAGTATTCCTAGAGTACATTTAAGACTACGAAAAACCGATGTTCGCAGTGACTTAAGGTAGTTTTTCCGCTGTTAGATAGATCGTGAGTTCCGATTTGTTTGCTCTTTTTCCTAAGGGCAAGCCAATAACGACAGGAATCCGTCCTACTCAGCTTTAAGTATTGGCTTCAAGTGGCTTTTATCCCCTAAAAACAATCTTTAGCGTTCACCTTGACACTTTCCAAGAAATGCGGAACTGCATTTCATTCCATTTGGGAGGCCGGCTTTTTCACAGTTATCTTCTGTTGCGGGTTTGTTCTATTTTGCTCGTGAGGCTTTTATCAGTATGTTTCAGGTTTATTTCCGTATTGCTCTCTCTCTTCTTGTTCTGAGTGTGGAGGGTCTCTGCTTCAGACACTGTGGCCTTCGTCCTCTGCGATTCCGGGTACGCTGCTTCCAGTTATCCATCCATCCAAGCGCTCTGGCATCAGCGATGGCTTGGTCCTTAAGACGCAGTTTCGGTATTCTTTATCGTCTCAAGTCTGGCGGCTGGGAATCGAAGACCCTCTTAGCTGGAGCATTATTTTTTATACGCTCGTTATGGCCGAGCCAATGTAGTCGATGTATTTTTTTTTTTTTTTTGACTTCATCCACAACTTGATACAGCTCATAGAGTTCGCGTTTGTATCTTCTTCTGCATTCGTTCTTCTCGCACACAGGACTAAATACCTGTCGAAGAATTCAGTTCAAGTTAGTACCCAATTGTTTTTCCAGACCGAAGTAGCAATGGTTTCTTAGGGTAATTCTTCGTCGGATCTCCGCTAGGTTATCATTCGTGGAGTTCACGTTTTGTCATAAGCGGTGAATAGATGGTGGTTTGTTTGTTGATAGCACGTCCTGAGGCCAATCACAGCATGCTGGGAACGACCAATGTTGTCAATATAGTCCCTATATCCCAGTAGTTAAAGGATCTGTTGAAGATAGTGCCTTCCGTTTTGACACCTACCCTGCCCACTATCTGCTTCAGAACGAAATTGAAGAAGTCACATGAGAGCTCATCTACTTGCTGAAATCCGGTACATGTTTGAAACAGTTCTGAGGAGCACTTTGCAGCGCGTGTTTTCCAGCGTCACGCGACACATCCAGATTAATTTTGCCGGCATCCCAAATTCAGCCATCATCGTGTAGAGCTCCTGATGATTATTTCTATTATATGCGGCGTCGAAGTCGAAGGTGGTGATTCTCGACCTGAAATTCTTTGCTCTTTTCCAGGATTTGTATGAAAATTTCGTCTAAAGTCTATCTGTGGGGCTGGAACCAGAGTAGTACGTGCCGATTAGTGTGTTGCAGAACGGTATAAGACCTTAACATAGGACGTTGGATAGGATCTGAAATGAGACATTAAGCAGGGATATGTCTCGATAGTTCGTGCAGGACATATGATCGCCTTTTTTGTAGATGGGGCATTTAGAACTGATAGTTCAATCATGAGCATGCTTTCTTCCACCCATACTTGGTTGATGATTTGGTTCATTCTCCCTACCAAAGTATCACAAACGTATTTGAAGAGCTCCGCTGGTAAGCCATTAGAGCCAGCGGCCTTGATGTTCTTCAGCTTTTTTATAGCTCAGCCGACTTCTTCTATACTGGGTCGTGGAAATGGTTTTTCTATGACTGGATGTGGGTTCTCTTTTCCAATATCACCCTCTCTACATAGTGCCCATTTAGGAGCTGCTGTAAATGCTGCTTAAACACATTTACTTTTACCTGTGTTTTGCTGACTAGGTTTTCTTCGCAGTGTTCCGGTCTTGAAGCCAGACGCCAGGTGCTTGGCCTTCTTGTTAAACGTCCGGGTGTTGTTTTGATTGTGGAACTCTTTAATCTCGTTGAGCTGGGAGGCTGTGTAGGCCCTCTTCTTTCTTAGGATCTTCTTCGCCCCCCTTCTCCTGGTTAGATAATCTTCTCACAGTGCTCTTGTTTTGCGGTGCAGCGTTTTCTGTCAGCTTTTTGCGGTATACGAGTACGCATTCATTATTATATCATGGGCTCTTTCTCTGGGGTGGCTGGTACACTACAGTGGTTTCAGCTTCCTCTTTAATGATGTCTCGATACTGGCACCCCTGATTGTTGGCATTGGTGGTGGGTGGAGTGGAGAGTTTCTTACTCGGGCGCTCTCTGTAGACTGTGACTAGTCCATTTGTGCTTAGGCGTCAAACGTCGAATTTCTTCTTCTGCGAAAGAAGCTTCTTCTCGTTGGACAGTCGAGCTCTAAATTTAACTGCAACTGCAACTGCAACCCCTTGGCACGTCGAGTGATTTTGGATGGGTGCCTCGCATCGATTAGCACATGGTTGCTTTGATCGGCAGCTCGGTCTGGACAGCGTCTGGTTGCTGTGTGGATCCTTAGGCTTGGAAACCTAGTGTTTCTTATCACTGTATTAGAAGCTGGTGCAAAATCGATTAGTCGGTAGCCGTTGTCTGTTGTCGCTTGGTGAATTCTGTGTATACCAACTAACCAGCCAAGTATGTTTTCCCCCGAGCACAATTTTGATATAATACCTCCGGCAGGCTACGAACGTCTATCCATGAGGTCATAAGACTTTTCCTTGATAGGGTCTTCAGCCTAGTCAGTGCATTTGCACATATAAGGCTTATATTTTTAAAGATGCTCTTGATGCATCATTCTAATCCATGCAACTTTTTAAAGCAGCTTTAAAAAATTTAGATATTTTTCCTTTTCATCTTACCTGATCTTATCTATCGTATCTCGCGGATTGCGATAATATCTGCCTTGGACCTCGTGAGGATATAGGGGCTCATAAAGGGATTACACTTAGTAGTTCAGCCTAACTAGAACTGTAGACGCCATCGTTGATTCCATCTAGTGAACTCGTCCACAGCCCCCTAGAACAGGAAGAAGTGCTTAGATGTGAAGACAATCCTCTCCCTCTCTCTCGTCCGCTGCCACCAACGATCTTCCAAAGCGGGTGGTTACCCAATCTATCAAGAGGCTAAGTGAGAACGCTTATGTATTCATGGTAACGAATAACTAGGATTTAACCAGTGAATGCAGCTTTTACGGACATAAAAATTTGGCCCCAGTTCAAAATCTCGTCAGCATCTTTTCTGAGCTGATAACGTCGATGCTGCTATCCAGCTCACGGCGCTGAGATTTCTACTTCGAAAAAAGTTCGGTTTGAAAATGTCTAAGAGTTATAGTGATCAACGTTAATCGGGATTCTCTTCTTCTTTTCCTTGGTCAGAAAGACTTTATCAAATTTTTCCAAACGCTAGGCTAACATCGTGTTCATCCATCCATGAGCGTGAGCGTGATTCATCTACATTTCTGCTTTTTAGGCACAAATACGAGTACGTAGATTATGTCGTAATCATTGCGGCGATGTCATCCGCGTACTCTATCAGGAAGGCATCTCGGCGCACATAAGTAGAAGGAGACGTCAGTTCGCTTCATGTACGAAACTGGAGAAAGCTATCATTCAAAACATTAAGAACATCTCTGATTATAGCAGTGTTCAAAGCTCGCTATATCACAAATTAATTGAAACTATTCATAGTTGTTGTGATATCGATGTTTTCTTCGTCTATTAGGTGCAATCTAAGTTGTAACGTTTCCATTATTACCTCGTCCTTAGAACGGGGCAACGATCATACCGAATTAGTGCTCTGGTGTTATGCACTCAACTCCGAGTTTTTGAAGGGTATTACGAGTGAATGCAACGGAAAAGTCATCCTGCTACTATTTCTTATTCTTTAATCCTCGCTACTACCCATCTTCACCCTTATAACCCCCGAATGCAGGCAACTCTAGTGCCTAGTCTAGGCAAAAAGTAGTAGGGGACGACCCGTAAGCAGTTGTAGGCATGCTTGTGTGGGCTCCGTCTCATGCTCACTGGTTAGTGAGGGTATCTTGCTGCTATTACAAGATCTAAGTTCCTTTTAATCCTGCCGTGCTCTAGGTGGTGACATAATCAAACTCCTCCACTCCATTTTAACGCAACCCAAGCTTAAAACAAAGAGAAGAAAGCCAGATGACATGTTTTCTTCTGCAGGCAACCCTTCCCTGACTGTCTAGCCGTTGATAGCTATGACACGCCGCAATAGCAACTTAATCCTCAGGTATCTCAAGCAGCCACCCCATTGTACCTACTACTTTGATCCGTCACCAACATGTCGCCATCCTTCGCTGCTGGAGAAGAGAAGAAGAAAAAGAGAAAAACAGAAATAAAGGTCCTGGCCATTGGTCGCCCGTGTTGCAACGACGCTGCAGGGCCTGTTGTTGCCATCGTAGTACGCAATATTAGTTAACTGGTGTTGTTGCTGCTAGATGGGCAACACTTCAATGTTCACTGTTCTTATAGCAGCGGCCGCTGCTGTAGCCGTAGTTGCTTTGGCGCTTTTGTTGGGTTGCTTGGGCTGTGACGGCAGATATATATATGTGTGGTTGCCACTGTTCTTGCAGTTGCTAGCTTAGCAATAGTTTTGGTACTAACTGTTGCGGTGGTTTCTGCTGTAGCTTCAATTTTTATGGGTATGGCAACGATAGGTGGAATTACAGAACGTCTCATGACTTACGTGAACACGTCTGGTGGAGACAGGCAACACGGGATGCCTACACATCCGTCAATTCCTTTGATACCAATACGAAACCCAAAAGCCCCGAAACCCCCAAAACATCTTATTGATCTTAGGGTCTCAATACTAAGTATTTGTTTCAACGCTACATCGGGTGAGACCAGAAGGTGCACCCTTACTGCGGTTAAGTTTTAAACAACAGCCACCGTGAAATTCCCACATAGGGGCGTACCTCTTAAGTTCAGCCCCGGACCGAAATCCTGGGGGGCAACTTCCGCGATACGGTGTTTTAAGTCTTCTTATGTACTACCGACAGTCTAGCCAATCATCAAGACCTCCTATGATCAGCAGCTTGTAACTGGACAAATTAAAGCAACCTTCAGTGGCTTTAGAGTCTGGAGATGTTAGTGATAAGTCCAGTTTTTCTCTACCCCACTTTTCATTAGACAACGTTATTGATGGAAAAAGCCTTGATAATTGGACAGGGCCCAAGCTGGTTTTACAGTCTATGCTTGCTTGGCTGTGCCTATTGCACCACTTGAGGCTGATGAGCCGACTTTGGCCAACTTTTCCCCGGATGCTAATACCGTGAGTATTCCTGTTTTAATCGGTGGTACCGGTGGGATCAGCTCAATTAATATTAGATTGTGGCAAGATTATTTCTTTTCGTCACCAGACGGTCACAGTCACTTCCGAAAAGAAAGACTCGGAATTCAATGAGGCTATTCACCAAATACGTCTAAGTTCAGAAGAATAGGGAACAAAATCCCACATGGTTATGTCTAAAGAACAGGAACGCCGACGCAACGCATCTACTTTTCCTCTTAGGACCAGAATCGCTGCCAGCCTAAAAGATTGTGGGTCGGTGTATCCCTTGTGTTCGCACTAAGGGAGTACCAGTATTGAAGATATACAACATAGGCAGTTGCAGCAATTTAGGACTTCTTTGGATTCGTATAGCTATCGTTTGACTGGTTAAAGGTTTCCTTTAAAACGGTCCCAAGCTAAAAGCATGTTCGCACTTAAGTTACTCGATTTGTTTCTTTGAAATCCAACAATACACGCACTCGGAAAGGAATATAAACCGTAATTTCCTTAAAATCTTCAAAATGGTCTCTCTCTTCATCTGGCACAGGCTTCTTCCGTAAAATATTCAAAACAAATTCATTTCAAAAAGCATTCCTCTAACCAGTATACACAGCCATTTGTGTACGTCTCAAGCCTCTGCTTCCTCTACCATATCACTAGCCGACACCCCTAACTCCCAATTTGTCCAAAGTCCTTATGTCATTTATAAAAATTGTTCCAACCATAAATATCAGGTTAAACCCTGTTTTGCCACAATTCAAAAACAAATAAAGGGATTTCGCCCCCCCAAAAATCAGAGCACACAGACAAAAAAAAAGAAAATCCAAGCAAAATCCTTAAAAATGGAAAAAAAGGAAACGAAACGAGAAGGCTGTAGGAACTAAAAACTTTCCGAAGCCTATAACAACCGCAAAAAGTGAACAAACAGCGAAAATCCTTTATAACAACTTTTCACAGGGATTATATCTACACACGTACATATACGGTACGGTCACATGCCTATACAAAGAAAGACAAACGAAAAAAAAAATATTGTATTAGGGTATCCACACACTTGGCAATAGCCCCTCTTCAATCCCACGGTTCTATGCCTACTTCACCAGTAGTCCTTGCCGCCCCCCAGCATCCAGCATCTAGCATCCCTTTGCTAAATAAAGACGAGCCGCCAGAATCAAAATTGTATATCATATATCCTTGAAGCATACTATAGTGTTGAGCTAGTATAAAGAGAATGGTTGAAGGGTAGATCTATAGTATGGGAAGAGTAAGCATTAGCTAAAGATGCAAAAGGAGGCGAGAAATATTTCCTAGAGCCCTGTATCCCGGGGTGGAAGGCAAGCTGAAGCCAAGTATCATCAGACGTTGCTGAGCGAAATATACCATACATATTGTAGTAACGCAAGCTGTTTTGAATTTAAGAAATCTTTTGGGTCCTTGCCAAAAACCAACACCAACCATCTATAGGTACTATTGGTGGGGGATGATGATGATGACGACGACGACAACGACGACGACGACAAGGACTATGAGATGAGCCTCAGTTCAGCCATGTTATGTTGGGGTAACAACAAAACAACTAACGAGGAATAGAACCTCAGAGGAGTGGATGAAGTAGGAAAAAAAAAGGACGACAAACAACTCAACTTTGAATAAAAGCACATCGCACGTCAGTCTTTTGCCACTTACAGCACAAGCCTTAACATCAGCCCAAGCAAGCAAAAGGATTGCGGCGAGAGTGTCGGTGATGGTGATGATCATCATCAACATTATTGCAACCTTCCTTCATTCACGACATCATCATCACCAACATCAGAAACATCACAACGAAACGAGCAAAGGCTATAATGAAGACCTACTCCCGGTAGGCCTAAGTCACACAGGACGAACCTGTCAGGCACGAGCTAAAACTGTGTCTCTCATCGTTTTGAATTATTTATTACAGTAGCCGCTTAAATAAATGTCTTTATCGCTCCAACTGTGGACTGTGGGGGTATTTTGAGGCAAACGGTTTGAGTGGAAAGAACGATTAAGGCCTCCCTCAAACCAGTTTCACCTTGGCTTGTTTTGTAAAGCTGTCAGTTTTCATAAACACTCCATCCCGGCAGCCAGCATTTACCCCCAGTAAATGGTAAATCCTTGGGAAAATTTCAGTTTGATTATGATAATGTAACGGAGGCTATGTGGAGCCTTTTAGCCTCTTGTCTTCCTGCAGCGTACAAGTACGGCTACGGATATGTGGTCGAAAAAAGGGGTTATCCCCTGGACGTGGGTTTTTCTCTTCACATTGGAAAGATAAAATTGCGGTCAATATTGTTGTTGGCTGTTTGTATTGTAGTTGGTTGGTTCTGTGAATTTTGAATATTAGATGTTCGCTGAACCTGATGGTGTCATATGAATTTACGACATAGCTTAGCTGAGCTAATTTGGAAGGCTTCCCTGATATGGGCTTATGGTGGAGGCGACGGGATTTGTTCTGGAAATGGCTTAATTGTAATAAGATCAAAAATTTAAGCTTATTTGATTGTGGGTGTTGAATCGAATTTCACATAATTTAGACGACTTTTAGTGTCAACAATAACCGAAGCCATTTTCAGTTTAGATGTAGGCTTCTTAATAGGGTTGTGAGAAATGCGTGGATACGAGTATAACATAATTTAAAGGAGGAACAACCTGTATAGTGTTTATTATTCTGCCTTTCATGCATTTGTGGGATTGAGAATCTTAAGCAATCCAAACGAAATCTTTAATCAAGAGTAACAAAATGACACCAAAGGTTTTAATTCAGAACTTATTAAAATATATTCCATTGACACTGTCTCTACCTCGATGTGAACGTACTTTATATGTATAGATAGTGGAAGAAGTGGTAAATCGCTTAAAAGGGAAATAAGTTCTTTGTTTTAGCTTATTTGCCTTCTTGTAGATTTTTAAAAAGCCAACTAGTTCATTTGTTGATGAAATTTCCGATATATAACATTATCACCAGTACTTCTCTGAGCTTTGTCAAACAAGTTCATTAATGGTCTTAGATCCTGCACCTGCTATATGGCTTGGAAGCCGAACTAGACTCAATAAATTAAGTACTTCGACTTGGTCTAAAAATGTATTGCATTCCCTGCAACTTATACTTTCAAAACAACATTGCACACGATTAGAAAACATAGCAGTGTCTAGCTAACGATAAGTGAAATGAAAAGCGGACACTCTTAATGGGAAGCCAGACCTTAAAGTATGCGGAAATCGCAAAGATTCTGCTTAACCCCTTTCTGGCTTTACTTCTGGGTAATGCCACTTTGGGGGACGAAGTAATTTCAATTCATGGAGTCCAAGGCGAAACATTATCGTTAACACATATCGATATTCACAGGGGACTTGGAGGAGTCCTGATAAATCAACCGTCAACAAGATTGAAGCAAGACACTCCTCCAGTCCGAACATTCCGAGGAGCCAAACTCAAATCGGCCCGTTACCTTGTTGTAGCCAAGGTAGTGTTGGGGATATCTAGAACAGCGCAAAGGCAAGCTAATGCTGTGAGGAACTTCGAAGTCAGATGGCTACGATTGCAAGAGATCGCCAAATCCTTTTGCGATCGAGTCTCCCTTAATCGCTTAAGAGGACCGCTGCCGCCAGCATCAACCACCGAAAACCAGTGGCAACACTGCCAAAACGCCATCAGAGATGCCGCTTCTGCTGTGCTAGGTTTCACTCGACCACCACACAAAACCTCTGGTTTAATGACGAATGCCGGCAAGCACATTCAGCTAAGCAAAAAGCACGCAATGCGGCACTGCAAAAAAAGACCAGAGCTGCTCACGAACTCTATGCGCAAAAGAGGAGAGATGAACATCGGCTTCTCAGGAGGAAGAAGACAGAGCATAAGAAACGCGCAGTCGAGAAAATTGTGAGATGCTAATCCAGAAATGAGGTTCGGATGTTTTACCAAAAGGACACGGACACAAACCCCGAACCGAAGCCTGTAGAGACGAACAAAGGAACATCGTATTAGAGTCGCAGCCGATGCAGAATATTTGGAAACAGATATCGCTGTCAGGTAGAATGAGCCTTTCAACCTAGAAGGTGAACACCACCAATTCTGTCCACGCGACCTGGATACAAGATCTTATCTGGAGTATTATGTGGACGCCTGAAGCCGTTTGTCAACAACCTGATAGGTCCATATCAGTGTGGTTTCAGGGCAGGAAAGTCCACCATCGACCAGATATTCACACTACGGCAGATCTTGGAGAAGACCCATGAGCTTCAGATTGATCCCCATCACCTATTCATCGATTTTAAGGCCGCGTATGACAGCATCTATAGAGACGAGCTATATAGAGCAATGTCTAGTTTTGGCATCCCTGCCAAACTCGTCCGTCTGTGCAGGATGACGATGGAGAATGCACGCTGCTCCATTATGGTCAGTAAAAATCTCATCGAGACCCCAGATGTCAAAAAATAATTCAGACAAGGCGATGTGATTTCTTTAACATCATACCTGAATGAATTGTGCAAAACTCACGCGCATCACAGAGGCACAATATTTCAAATGTCCGTCTAATTGTGTGGAAGGAAGCAGAGTGATGTCAATGGCGCTTTTGCAAGTTTTGCAAGCAAGAAAATGGGTTTAGCGGCCAACGAGGCAATGAGGGGTAAAGACTTTCCCTACCTAGGCTCCGCTATAACGACAACGACAACGACAACGACAACGACACCAATGCTGAGATCAAACGAAGAACAACTCTTGCCAATCGCTGCTTCTCTGGGCTTAGAAGGTACTTGAGTAGCAAGGCCCCCTGTCGAACAACAAAAGTTACCCCATATAAGACCTAAATAGTCCTAGTCCTGCTCAATGGCGCAGAGGCATGGACATTATCACAAATGGATGAGAGCGCTCCTGGCTGTTTTGAGGGGAAAATTCTTCGAATGATTTTTGATCCCGTCTGCATTGACGGTGAGTGAAGGAGGAGATGGAACGACGAACTGTACGAACTGTACAGCGACATTGACCTAGCCAGAAGGGTGAAGATCAAACGACTGACAGACAGCTGCTTCGGTAAAAAATTATTGAACAAAGTGTTCGCCTTTTTTATTGCGAACAGAGTTTTGTGCACTGACTCGCAAAAAAATTTAGAAAAGTCATGGAGAAGCAGGTGTTTCAGAGGCACTCGCCTTTGAGTGGTACAAAGCATTCATGGAGGGCCAAGAAAGCGCAGAAGACATGCCTCTTAGAAGTCGACCTTCGACTTCCTCAACGGATGAAAATGTCGAAAAATTAAAAGATTTTTTTGTTTGATACTCGCCATCCCAGCATAAGAGTAATAGGCTATGATTCTAATACTCCTCATGAGTCTAATGTATTTGTTCAATTTTAGTGGATATTTTGGACAAGAGCCGTTGTCTGGTACGTAGTCTCCGATGCTCGGATTTGAAGATTGTTTCTTGCCGGAGGTCTAGTGTCGCTCTACATGGCCCAGCTATTTTAGGCGTTGAATCCGCCTGACGCCTGACTTAGCCATTGTTGCTGTACAGAACTTATAGTTCGTGCTTAAAACTCCTCCTCCATTCCCCGTCAATACAATGGGATCAACAATAATTTGTAGTATTTTCCTCTTGAAAACACCAAGGGTTTCTTTATTCTTCCTCAATAGTGCCCAGGTTTCTGCTTCCTAGAGCAAAAGGCAGATGATTTAGATCGGTATAAAGCCTCAATTGTCCTCAGAGCCCGAAAAAACAGCGGTGGGCAAGAGTTATTCTACGTCGTATCTCCGTGTTGGCACTTGTTGTCCAATAACACCGATGTCATCTGCATACGCAAGCAATTGAAAGACTTGTAAAGAATCGTTCCCCTTCTACTGGCCGGTTAATTTTGCATGATTTTCTTTAAAGCAATGGTAAAACAGTCACATGACAGCGCGTTGCCTTGTCATAAACCGTTTTTGGTCTTGAAAGTCTCGGTTAATTCTTTATCGACCTTAATGGAGCAGCGAGTATTCTAACATTTTCATCATGCACAACCTGACAAGTTTGGCGGAATTTCCAAAACTAATAATGGCATTATACAGCCTGTGCATCCTGTCCTATGCGGCTTTTAAGTCGACAAACAGGTGATGGGTGTCGATTTGGATTTCAAGGGTCTTGTAAGAGATCCGCCGTAGTGGGAATATTTAATCGATGGTCGATTTCCCTCAACTAACTACCCTCAACCCAGATATAGACCAATACGGCAGAGAACATTTTGTAGGCGATGTTCAGGAGACTGATTCCGCTATAGTTGCCGTAGTTAGCAGCTTTGTTCGACTTTAAGGGCTGAACAGAATGTGAATCTGAAACTTGAATCTACATCTGATATAGAACTGTCAAAAGTTGAAAACATGTATAGCCGTAAGCGCCAACACAATGTGTATCTGTGTGAATTTGTATCTCGAATAGTACCCAACTTCAAGATACAGATTCGATATTGACGTTTCTTTGTGTGTACGCATTGTCTGGACTTTCCTCACTTTGGTTTGAAAATCTATACAGGATGGACATGGAAAAATTTATCGAGGCGGTGCGAAGTGAAGAATCGTTGTGGAATTTGGCAAATCCTAATTATAAAAACGTAAAAGAAAAAATGCGCGTGTGGAAGAAAATTTCAGAGGATTTTGGAATAACGAGTAAGAATTTTTTTCCCCGAAAATATTATTCATTTGTGTTGACTGTTTGTGGTATTTTTGTTTTTAGTTGAAGACTGCAAGAAAATGTAGAAGAGTTTGCATGACGGGTTTAATCGCTACATGGGCAACCGTAAGCGATCAGGCCAAGGCCTTGATGAGGTGGAGTCTGCGTGGAAATATGTGCAGAATTAATTATTCCTAGCCGAGCATTGCAAGTCAAGGACGTAAGTAAATTGCAGACAGGTAACTACGGAGGTGGCGAGGATTCCAATACTGGGGAAACAAGTTCTCCAGTATTGTTTGAAACTAATTTTTATGAGTGTGCAAGTTCCCCGAATTTGCATTTCCACGACGATTCAACACCGAGTGTGTCCTTACTTACTTACTTTAGGTGGCGCTACAGTCCGGGGTGGACCTCGTCCTCAGTCAACAAGCTTCTCCAGCCAGCTCGATCCCTGGCTAGCTGTCTCCAGGTTCGCACGCTGAGTTGGCTGAGGTCCTCTTCCACTTGCGTGCGCCACCTGAGTCTTGGCCTTCCTCTAGTGCGCTGTGCCTCGGGGGCGGATTCGAAGACTTTTCAGACCGGAGCATTGGTGTCTATGCGCTCTACATGACCCAGCCATCTCAGTCTTTGGATCTTCACTCTTCTGGCTAGGTCCATGTCGCTGTACAGTCCATACAGTTCGTAGTTGTATCTCCTCCTCCACTCACCGTCAATGCAGACGGGACCGAAGATCGCCCGAAGAATTTTTCTCTCGAAGCAACCAAGAACACCCTCATCCATTTGTGATAATGTCCATGCCTCTGCGCCATAGAGCAGGACCGGGATTATTAAAGTCTTATAAAGGGTGACTTTTGTTGTCCGAGAGAGGGCTATGCTACCCAATTGCCTTCTTAACCCAAAGAAACAGCGGTTGGCAAGAGTTATTCTTCGCTTGATCTCAGCGCTGGTGTCGTTGTCTGTATTTATAGCGGAGCCTAGGTAGACAAAGTCCTTAACTACCTCAAAGTTATATTTGTCGAGGGTGACGTTCTGTCTGAGACGTCGGTGTTGGTTGTCCTTTTTGCCTGACAGCATATACTTGGTCTTGCCCTCATTGACCGCTAAACCCATTTTCGCCGCTTCCGTCTCAATACTCGCAAAAGCGCCACTGACATCATGCTGCTTTCTCCCGATTATGTCAATATCGTCGGCGTATGCCTCTTGTGTTTGCTCGTGAGTTTTGCACTATTCTTTCAAGTACGATGTTGAAAAAATCGCATGACAGCGCATCGCCTTGTCTAAATCCTCTCTGGACATCAAAGGACTCGGTGAGATCTTTACCGACCTTGATGGAGCAGCGTGCATTCTCCATCGTCATCCTGCACAGACGGACGAGCTTGGCAGGGATGCCAAAACTAGACATTGCTCTATATAGCTCGTCTCTATAGATGCTGTCATACGCGGCCTTAAAATCGATGAATAGGTGGTGGGTATCGATCTGAAGCTCATGGGTCTTCTCCAAGATTTGCCGTAGTGTGAATATCTGGTCGATGGTGGACTTTCCTGGCCTGAAGCCACACTGATATGGACCTATTAGGTTGTTGACGAACGGCTTCAGGCTTTCACACAAAACGGCGGATAAGATCTTATATGCGATGTTAAGGAGACTGATGCCACTGTAGTTGGCGCAGTTCAAAGGGTCTCCTTTCTTCAAAATCGGACAAACAATGCTGAGGTTACATTCATCGGGCATACTTTCGTCCGACCATATTTTACAGATGAGTTGGTGTATGCTCCTGACCAAGTCATCGCCTGCCCCTTTGAAGCTTCGATATGGCCATCTTCACTTCGTCCAGGTCGGGTGGACGGAATTGTTGGTCATCATCGTCCAGGTTGAAAGGTTGATTCTGCCTGACAGCGGTATTTGGTCCGTTATCGCCGTTATACAATCTGCAGAAATGATCTTTCCAAATCCTCAGCATCGACTGCGATTCTACTACGATATTCCCTTGTCCATCTCACTAATCCTGGTTAATGGCGCAGGAAGCTCGCCATTTGCCCCCTTCACTTCGCAACCTCTAGCGAGATTCCCAGATGGCGCCACGGGAGGCGTGAAGTAGGACTTATTAGCAGAGCTGCAAGATGTTCGGCTGCAGAGGCTCATTCTCGTCATTTAAGGAACCAGCACCTGTCGGAAGACGCTACTTCTACGAAGCCTTATACTAATCGGATGCCCGAGATTAGAACTGGATAAAAAAAGTTATTCAATTGTCATTCACCACAAGTTATAGATAAAAGTTTATAGCTGCACATGAAAAATTATGGGACAATGTAGCCTGTCATGACTCCATTTCTCTATTGGGGGGAATATCTTAAACGGATGTCAATCAGTGAGTTTACAGAAAGTACAAATCTTTAGTCAAAAATCTAATTCTTGGGAATTTGAAAAACATGTCGCTTGCGGGGCTTTTTTCACATCCTAGTTGGCATTTCCTTGTGGAATTCCTCAATTTCTATTTTATTTTTCAAATCTATGTTGTAAACAAATAGCCACTATGATTCATATAAATCCAGCCTAGACCAACATTCCTAAGACACGTTTATTAGCTGCAAGGGCGCAGCTGATAAGCTTAACTTGCAGCGACGTAATATTTACAAATTTGGCTTATCGCCCCTCTACTATGTGGTGAATGGTGTAACAACACTCTCGTAAGCTACAATAATTTACATCTACGACGTGTTGAGCCAAGGGCATTTTATTTATACTTTGGGATTTAAAAAACAGAAATTACAAAACGCCAAAGACCGGGTGTTTACTTGTAAGTCTGGAGATTAAATGGAAATGCATGTGCTTGTGTATGACATCTGTTGTTCTTGGGTTGCCATAATTTCGAAAATTGTATTTATTTAATGGCATACAATAACCAAGTAGCTAAATTGTGAATAAGAAAACATTTTGTCTTTCTGTTTGAGAAGGCAAATCTAAACATTTCCTAAGAACCAACATCAATTCTCTAAGATCTATTATCGCAGATCCAAAGTTCAGTTCCTTCAAAATTTAAAAAAAAACTAGAAAAACTTTAAACTCAACTGAACTTGCTAAAATGTATTTGAAGTTTTTTTTTTTTTTTTTAACCAAGATAACCATGCATGGCCTTATTTCCTAGACTTATCAACCCTCCGAATGGTTAACACTTTTCAACATTTCAACTTGAAGGAGGACTTGGATGATAAAAATTGCCATGCCAGAGCCAAAAAGAACCTTCATCTCCATAAATCTCTGCGGCAACACTCAATGTCATGGCATGGTATTCATAGTAGTTGTTCCTTAGTCCGCTTGCAAACTTATCAATTTTGTTCTCTTCTTTTTGCGAAAAAAAAACCAAAAGTTAAATCTGCCTCGGTGCGGTAATCTTTCGTTGTGCAACCTTAACATTTTTGCACAATTTGTTCTTGACACATATTATGCGTTCTGCCAAAATGAAGAACAGAAATAGGAGAATGTATCGCATCTCACTTGGTGCGGTGGTGGTTGGTTTTAGTTCACAGGAAATCGTTCAGTGCGATAGCAAAAAATGTGATTACGGTTGCGGTCACTATATTTGACGATTCAAGAGAGAATCAAGAGCAATATTTCTTGTGTGTGTGTGCTTTTTTTTTGTTCTACAGTAGGGCTCAAAAGTTATCTTCTACTGAATAACTGATGAATAGTGACATAATGCCAATGAAAGTAAGGAAGATATTCATTACCAAAGTCTACGGTCTGACGTTATCCAAATTCGGTGGGACCATATTTATTGGATAGCATCAGTTATTCAATCATTTCTGGAACAAAATATCAAAACACCCTTTGATCAGCAAGTTTCGTTACGGCATAGGGCCCCTGTTACCAGATCCCCCCATTGGCTTTAAAGAGATTTACTAGATCTGATCCATAATCGTGATACTCGTACTACATACGCTCGTTGGAAACGATACAAACTCCCCGTACTCTACGGCACATATCGGTCCCTTCGCAACATAGTTGTTCTTCGTATAAGGCTGTAAAGGGTCGGAAATGCTCATCCTTAACCCTGAAACCCAGCTTGGGAAAGTTCTTTGGCAAAAACTGCGCAAACTAGGCAATGGGAGAGAGCGTTCAGGTGCAACTGACGATGTAGACTGTAATACTCTCAACTCGCAGTTTGTGTTGGTCTCTGAGCCGCCAACTCAATATCAAGACTCCGCACAGCTTACGAATCAGTCAAGCGATAATATAGCAGATTTATTCGCTTTACGGATAAAGTTGTAGTTGAAGCCGTGCTATCGCTTAAATCAGATGCGATAGGTTTTGATGAAATTAATCCTAAATTTGTAAGACTCCTGCTTCCTTTCACGCTCATATACATAACACACATTTTTAATCACCTACTTACCGCTTGTAAATACCCCCTTTCGTGGAAAATGGCAAAGATATTGCCGATACCCAAGTCGCAAAGCAGAACTAACACTGAGTATAGATACGATTACAATCTTCCGTTTCTATCCAAAGTATTCGAGAAAACTATACTAAAGCAGATGCAAGCACACTTAACGAACAACAACCTCTTAAATTCCGCCCAATCCAGTTTTTGCTTGTTGTTGACGACATCCGCAATGGCCTGGATACTAACTGTCCTACGTTCTTTGACGTTATTGGACTTCTCGAAACTCTTGCATTCACACCTCACGGGCCGTTAGCAATTTGTGACAGTAGGAAGCCAAATGTCTTCGTTTCTTGGAGTTCGTGCAGGAGTTCCACAGGGTTCGATTCTTGGGCCCTTACTATTTTCACTTTATGTGAACGAACTCCTATAACTTGTTAAACATTGTACTGCTCACATGTTCGCTGACAACGTCCAATTATACTTGTGCTGCCCGCTGGACATGCTCAGTATTGCCATTGAAATGATGAACGAAGATCTAGAGATCATACAACAATGGGCCTTCAAACATAATTTATCACTGAATCCAGCGAAGTCGAAGACACTCTGCATTTATAAGCAGTCAATAGATACAACCATTGTATTGTTTTCAACGATACTCTTACCTAGACAGACCATGCTGCAACTACAATCGGAAAGGTATACCTTATAATGGTGTCCGACTGCTATGAGCAACGCAAGATTCTTTGCCGATCAAAAATTAGATGCTACTTGTTAAGTCCCTTTTATTACCTATATTGCTGTATAATTGCGAAGTCTTCTGCCTTGCTGACTATAATTCTTTAAATAAATAAAAAGATGTAGAGAACAGACTAAGCCAGGCTATGCAAGTTTCTGGAAAATAATAAGCTCATCCGATCCTCTGTTTTGGTTTCTTACTTAAGTTTTTCCGTATCCGCGAATGTGACTCTATGAACTACCTGTGTTTGCTCATCTTGACAGGTCTCCGTTCGGTTGTTGGTATCTCCCCAGGTTCTTTGGAACCTTACATTTGTGATACCTACAGATCCCATCATTTACCTGATCAGCCGTTTCCCACCTTCTTTGTGTTTTCTTCGATGTCCCTGCTCAGGTGGTCTAAAAATCGTTCTTCTATATACCGCTGGTGCCCTTGCAGGTTTTAGATGTCACTATTGTCTCCGACTGCATCACTCATATAATAACCAACTGGATGGCTTCATCAGATCACAGATATGTACATCCAATTCAATTTGATTAAAGCTCCCCCAGCCAACTAGCATTTCGAAATGGTAGGAATTTGTTCAGCCAACAAAAACTAGATGATTAGAACCATTCTGGGACTCATATAAGGAATCCCTCAAAATATATAAAAAAGAACTGAGGATACTCGTAGCAAAGCGTCAATCTTGGAGGTCATTTCGGGGTAAAATAACTGAAACCCCTGAGGCATCGCGCCTAAGAAAAATTCTTTCAACAAGTCCTGCTTAAAACAAAGGGACAGTTCGTGAACGAACCTGCTATGGATACCCACTTTCCAGGTAGCTCCGCATTCGCGGACAGCAGCCACGACAGAATTTGATGGTCTTATCACAAGAGGCAAATTGCTTTGTGCATTGCATAGCTTTAAGCCATAAAAGTCTGCTGGGCCGGATGGTGGAATTCCCGCCGAGCTACAAAGGTCTTCTGATATAATCTTGCCGTCGCTTGGGAATATCGTGAGGTATTGCGTAAAGCTAAATCACATTCCTTTATCATAGAGAGTAGTAAATGTAGTCTTCATTCCCAAAGACGGTAAATGTTCTCATATATCCCCAAAGGACCTCGGACTTTCATCAGACCTGAGTCTATCATCTGTCTTTCTGAAAACTCTAGAAAAATGGATTCATACACATATACGATCTAGTCTTAAACCTTGACTTCTATCCACGGCACAACATGCCTACTGTAAAGGAAAGCCGATGAAAACGGCTTCACATTTGTTAACCAGCCGGATCGAACGATCCTTACAATACAATGGTAGCTTTCCGGGACATATAGTAGAAGGCGCCTTTAATAACGTCAACACATCCGCAATCACGACGGCTCTGTTAGCTCTGAAAGTAAACGACTCACCTGGGGATTTGATCAGTTTTATTCTAAAGAGCGGGATAATCTACTCTGTTAAAATATGAGTGAATGCCTGTCGTGTAGTCTTAAGTTCACGGGATGCCATATATCCATGGGAACAAGGATATGCCTCGCCATCGCTTATTTGCTACTTGAAATAATACCAAGACGGAACTGTGTGTTGAGGGCACAGCTCCACCCTTGGTATGAGTCGAGCGCTACCTAAAACCTCTTACTGATCTTAGGGTCTTAGTACCCAGCACGTATAGCCACTCCACTCCGGGTATTAAGCCCTAGCAGCGGGGCCTACCTCAACAAGTTTGGTCCGGACCGAAGTCCGGGGGGCTCCTAACTCCCACGGTATCGTGTTTCTAGCCCTGGTATGGACTACCGGTGATCTTGCCACTCAACAAGACCTATGACCGGAAGCTTGTAACTGGACAAATCATAGCAACCATCAGCATCGAAAGGTCGGATGATATTTATGATAAGTCCAGTTTCACTCTACCCCCGCTTTTTTTTAAATACACAACGTCATGGAAGAAGCATTGATAATTGGGCGGGAGCAGTGTCATCACTGGACAGTGTCTTCTAGAAAACCATGCAAGAAGGCTCGATCATGCTGACTGGAGATGCATGTTGGCTCGGTCCAACCAGAACTACAACGCTGCCTACAACAAGTAATTGATTTCAGAACGTATGTAAGCCTTCTAAAACAAATGGTTCGTGAACGGAAATCTTCCTGAAAATAACTTGCTCATCGGCGGCACAAATTTGGGATTGCGAAAACACTTATATTCACTTACGTTGGCAATCAAATGCTAAATGCTCCGGTACTGTTGTGACAAACGTCATACTTATGAGCCCATGTTCTTGATAGAAAAATAGAGCATTAAGGGAACACAGCTGTATCTTTCATTACACACGGAGCATTGTAGAACCATATAACATAAATAGCTGCGCAAAAAAAAAAACTATGAAAACCGACAAGAAATAACTGTTTAATGCGAGTCTTCATTAGAAGATTTTACTTCAATCAGAGGAAGAAATTCTAGAACGGATTAGGTGCAACAATAGAGTTCTCAACCAAAGTCAAATATCTGGAAATCACACTCGAGGAAAAACCTACGTGGAATACTCATCTCTCTAAGACTATCGACAAGGCGAACTCAACCCCAGAATAACAATGTGCATGTATACGGCAATAACGAGACCTATTATTACGTATGCTGCCGTCGCCGTCAGATGGCATAAAGCAACCCAGAGGACAACACAAGCTAAACCCAATCAAGTACAGAGACTTGCCTACGTCTGTGCAACTGGTGCTATGAAACAGCTGCGCTGGAGGTAATCCTAAACATCCCACCACTTCATCTAGAACTCATGAAAGAAGCTATAGAATACACTTAATAGACAAATTTCTACCAACGATATAACTTTCGGCTTCAGGGTTACATTTACAGACCGTCTTAACTGTGAACAGAAAAAACCAACATTTGTATCGCATACGGATGGATCCAAAACAAATGAAGAAGTTGGAACCGATGTATCCGGTCCTCGCACAAAAACATCCATTCATGCCTGTATGGACATAAGCAGCTCCTTATTTCAGGCAGAAATTCACGCAATAGAGCTCTGTATTCAAGAGAATCTAAACAGAAATATAACAAACAAAAACATTAACATTCTCTTCGATAGCAAAGCAGCCCTATTTGCAATTAACGCCTTTGAAATAACAACAAAATTGGTCTGAAACTGCCTTCAAATCCTACAATTACTGGCAACGACAAACAAAGTCAATTTTATTTGGGTGCCAGGACATAGTGGATATAAAGGCAAGATACAACAGACAAACTAAGAACTTTATGCCAAACAGCTGCCACAAAAAAAAGCAACAACTACTACAACTAAGTAGATGTCAGGTTCGACTGATCACAGGTTTTCTCTCTTCTCCGTGTGAAAAAAAAAACACTTGGTGACCATGGGCATAGCACAAGACAAAATTTGCAGACTGCTCAACGAGGGCGTAGAAACAGCAGAACATATACTATGTGACTGCAATGGTTAAATCAAAACAGGTCAACGTTTCCTAGGTAAATTATACCTTGAAACGGTGGATATAGCTACCAGCTCATCTAAAGACTTAGCTGCTTTTCTCACGAGCTGCGGCATCACACAACTGTGATCTGGGATTAGAAATCTAATCTCATCTAATCGAAACTTGGTATGAACCATGAAGCATATCCTTTCACCTTATACCAGTGATTTATATATGCACCAAATGGGATCATGGAGCAAAGAGATTTTATCTGTCTCAGTTTTTGACAGGACATGGTTATTACAGGAGGCCGAAATCGGTCTGTCCGAAAGAATTCTTGCCTAATGCAGGACTTAAATTTTCAATAGGCCTTCATAATCCCTTAGATGTACCTACGTTCTCAGGGACATTCAACTCTGATCAAGAAATAAGGTGAAATTTTAATTTTAAAATACGTGGGCTGTTCGATTCTGGGAAATTATTTTTTTCAGTTTGGTAGTACTGTCACTCACATCTGTGTTAATTTTTATGTCAAAATCAACATTGGTTCAATAGTTTCGCACGTGTTTTGTGACTAACAATAAGTAAATTTAGCAATTTTTGCAATTTTTGTTTTTGTTAAAGATGTTTGCGGACTGAAATTTCTGCTGCAGAAACATTGAGAATATTCCAGAAGGTCTTCGATGAACAGGCTATTTCGCAAAAAAATGTTTACAAGTGAAACAAACAATTCAAAGAGGGCAGAGGGCCTGTACGGGCATCAACATCAACTGATGAGCAACACGTCATGGAAATCAAAGATTTGATGCTCAAAAATCATTGATTGACCTCTCTGATGTAATGTAAACATTTCATTTGGATCAATTCAGACCATTGGTTCCGAAAATAATCAATTTTTTAGAAAAGGTGCGTCACATTATCATCTACGAAACAGTGGCCTCTGACTATCATTCGGTTATGAAATGCATCAAAAGGTGAGTCAAGACCAAAAAGACAATATGGTGCGCTATGAATTCCTTTCGCGGGGGAAACTATTAATATATAACAAGTCCAAAGACTTTGATTTGCACCGAGCTATCTGTTGATGCAATCGATTGTATTTTTAATGCTGCTGATCCCAACGACGTTGTTATTATTTAATGTGATTTTAATGTACCTAAGCTTCTATGGGCTCAGACTGACCAGTCCTACTTTTCCGCAATTAATCCCACATCTGATAAAGAAAATCTTTTCATCGACAGCCTAACTGACATTTGTCTGTATTAATTAAGTGCTGTCACCAATAATATTTGCAGACAACTCGACCTAGTCTTCGCTTCTGATACAGATAACTGCGTCGTTTCAGAAAATATACATCTTCTCTCTAAGTAACTACGCCAAACTAAACAACCTCCTCAGTGAAGCCAATTTTAACTTTCTCTACGATAGTCCTAACCTTACGATAATCGTTGTTCTCCCATCCTTTTATACCGAAATTATAAAATATCTATCCCAATCTGTATCTTTTTTACCCAAAAACAACATCCCTCATCTTCACCACCCTGGTATAATAAGAGCTGGGATCTCTTCGTAACAAGAGAAATACCGATTTCTTCTCCTTCCAGTCTGCCCAAATTAATGTACTTTGCCAAACTCTCTATCACAACTATTCAAATCGAATGGACTACGAGTATATACTCATCTCCGACCCCAAACGATTCTTTCAGTTCATTTAAACTAAAAGTGAATCGGATAACTATCTATCATCTCTTGATAAGTATTCGGGGAATCCCCAAATTGTCGCAAATCTCTTCGCAATTTTTTTAGTCAAGCTTTCGACATGGATTCTCAAGAACCAGACCACTCTTACTGTCTCTTTTAGCTTTCTATCACCCAGGGATTATTTCTCTGAACATGGAAAAGGTCTTTTATTGTTCCCCTACATAAAACAGGTCGAAAACACGATATATTTCTAAATTGTTAAGCTGTCCATTGTAAGTCCATTGTTTCCCAAAACCAGCGTGGATTTCCCAAAGGCAGATTTACTACCAACAGCTTAACAGAATTCATATCAAGGTAGGTATATGCCCTAGAATCTGGAAAAGAAGTTGATGTGATAGGCACTGATTTCAGCAAAGCCTTTGGTAGAATTTCTCATGATATATTCCTGCTGAAATTAAAGGCTCTTGGTTTCCAAATAAGCTTTGTAACATGGGTTCAATACTATTTAAATGAACTACATTACTATGTTCAATTTAGATCCACAGTTTCTTATCCAATTAAAGCCTCTTCTGGTGTTCCTCAAGGCAGCCAACTTGGTGCCTTATTATTTATTCTGACCATTAACGATGTTGATTGCATCATTATCTGTTTACGCAAATGATATGAAAATCTTTAAATATTTATGATCTTCCTCAGACAGACTACAACTGCAGGAAGATCAAGACAGATTTTGTACTTGTTGTCAGAAGAATTTTTTGAGCTTAGCGTTAGTAAGTGTTGGGCTATAACTTATACCCGTAAGCGCCCCCCTAATTCACCTCGCTGCTACGAGGGCGGGTCAATAAATCAGTGACTTTTGGATTAAAACACAGATTTTTTGATAAAAAAATTATTTTATTTTTCAACGTAGTCTCCCTTGAGCTCTATACACTTTGTCCAACGCTTCTCCAATTTTTTTATCCCTTCCAAAAAAAATGATTTGTCGAGGTCCTCAAAATAGGCCTTTGTTTGCGAGATGACTTCATCATTGGAGTCAAATCTTTTTCCACCAAGCCATTTCTTCAGGTTTGGGAACAAGAAGTAGTCGCTCGGAGCCAAATCTGGAGAATAGGGTGGATGAGGGAGCAATTCATAGCCCAATTCATGGATTTTTGCCATGGCAACTGCACATGCAACTGTGGTCGACTGTGAGCAAACGCGGCACCCATCTTGCGGAAAGCTTTCTCATGCCCAAGTGATCATTCAAAATTGAAACCACTGAGCCATGCGAGGTCCCTACGGCTTCCACAATCTCTCGCACTTTCAATCTTCGGTCGGCCAACACCATATCGTGAATTTTTTCGATTGTTTCGGGTGTAGAGACCTCAACTGGGCGTCCAGGACGTTCGCCATCTTCAGTGCTTGTACGGCCACAACGAAATTCAGTAAACCACTTTTTTACCATTGAAATCGATGGTGCAGAGTCCCCATAGTATTTATCAAGCTTAGCCTTGGTCTCGGTAATGGTTTTTTTTCGCAAGAAATAATGCTTAATAAGCATACGAAATTCACTTTTTTCCATTTTCTCCTCAAATTAGTGAGTAGTTTGATAAAAATAGCTGTCAAACACAAACTAACTGACGCAGCAAGTTTAAATTTTGACAGGAGTCAACTGACAGATGCCTGTTGACAGGAGCAGTGTTGCTGTTTCAGTAAAGAGGTCAGAAATTCAAAAAGTCACGGACTTATTGACCCGCTCTCGTATAACCTTTTTTAGGCCTCTTCTTGAATATGTAAGCCAATTTTGGTCACCCTACAACAGAACTCACATCCTAGGAATAGAAGCTGTTCAACGCAGGTTTCTACGATTTGCTTTACGTGGTCTTCTCTGGGACGATAGTCAAAACATATCACCTTACACTGACCGACTGAAGCTTATAAACTTACAACTCCTTTCTATGCGCCGAAAAATTGCCGACATTCTCTTTATTCATCAAATTTTAGTTGGTAATATCGATTGTCCTTCTTCACTTCAACTCATTTCTTTTAACACCAGCCCACGCAATTTTAGGTCTGTGCCACGCTTCTGGCCCAATCTTTACAGAAAGAATTACGGACACCTGGAGCCAATGTCTAGAACGCTACGAGAAGTTGAGGACCTCAGCAATTCTCCCTTAAGAGCATTCTTTTTTATTACACCTATGCCTCGCGTTCTAACTCAAATTGGTTCTTCGAGACCATTTTGCCGAAAATTCGATTCATATCGTTCCACAAAAAACACCAAATTTTGTCTATTTCCTAAGCTCAAGTGATCGCTCCGGTGACACGACTGAGGAGATAAAAACCGAATCGGCTTCGAAGGCCATTCCGGAAATCGACTTTAACAATTGTTTCGAAGATTTTAAAAATCATAAACAATTTCACCTTATATTTTGATCACAGTAGTACTCCAAAATTGAATACGTTTTGGTGCGAAAAATATCTCGCACCACTGTAAAACCGAAACTAGCCAGCAGTTATTGCAATTCCTAGTACTCTCCTCGATTAAAAATATTTTCCAAACGTAGGTGGTATTAAAATTTGATAAAAATAAAATTAAATCGCTACTGAACGATATCAGCGCTCACGGCCAACGGTTTTTTTTTGTTTTTTTTTGTTTCTCTATAAAAGGAAGTCCACAGGGTCACGGAAAACTAGTTACTAGCTCACCATCTCAAACGTTCGGTTCTTGAATTGTGTATCGGATTTGAAAAATGTGCTAGAACTTTTGAAACATAAGTGAAGTGATTTTATAGTTTTATATAAAAAAACAAAAAAACAAAAATGGACTTTCGTGAGATACTAGTGCTAGTGTTATCCTTGCAGCTAGTCCTAGGTGGTGGTGAAATATTTTCAAGCAAAGAAGATGAACTGTAAGTGTTGTTACTGGAAGTCCTTTTAAATTTCATGTATCTTTAAATACTCATACTCACTTAGGGTTTCAGTCTTTTTTATATTTAAAAAGTATCTGTCAGATATTTACTGATATCAATCAGCATCCTTATTACGCGTGTGGTCATTGATTTTATTTTTCATATCGCTTATAGCGTGATAATAATGATGATACTCGTAATAAATCAAATTCAGCGAGATTGCTGCTATATGATTTAATTTTATCAACGAGAGGAGGATGCGTTATATATGTATGTACAAGTATAACCTGTTCTAGGATATGATGATAAGTTTTTATCGTATTTCAATGTTTGACTGGTTGTCGAATAAGTTTGACACAAATTGAGTGTATCTTTAATCAGGATAATACAATTTTTAATTTGCTTGCGGTTCCAAATGGATGAAAATTATTTAATTGAAAACAAAAATTAATAAAAAATAAAATTGAAACAATAACCCGAATTGTGGTACTCAACACAATTACCGATGGTAAAACAGGAACAGGACGACGGAAAAGACTCTCTGACAGAAAATGAAAAGCCATTGGCATTTTGATTTCAATTTTTTCATAAAAAAAGAAAAACAAATTATTTGTGCTTGTACTGTAATTATTGTTTGTAGAATGTCCTTCATTTATTTCATTAGCGGGATGTTGACATTTCCGATATGATGGTTAAAACGATATAAAGTGGCCTTCAGTGGTGGAGAACTCGTTTCCGGTTGCCTTTGTTGCATTCGTACTGTATTGTTTCCATTTTTAATATTTTTTTCTTTTCAAGAGGAAGCTCTTCAAGGATTAAGGGCTTCGTTATTGCAGTTCAAAGCTTAAATAGTTTCCCAATTGTTATATCAAATACAAATTCTACAAATCACTCTATTCAACTTATTGCTACGTTAGTGTGCACCACCAAAGACATCCTTTTTTCTTAGCGATGAGAAATATTGAAGCAACAATCACTTGCTCGGCCTTAGGTGGCGATCTGGTCCGGTGTAAAGCTAGACCTCAACTCAACTAATAATTTTCTCTATTTAGTTCGCATATCCTTTGCGCATCTATTATAATGAAATCAAACCTTTACAAGGAGGTCATTCATTTTTCATTTTATATTTATATATATATATTTTTTTTTTTTTTTTTTTTTTCTAAAAGCTACCTTAACCCTACCTACACACCTATGTGTCTAACAAAAATAGGCAGACCCACTCTGCTCCCTAACGAAGCTATCAAGTATTGGAGGAATAAGACAATGGAGCTTCTGCTACAAGCCACCAAAATTGTTGGTGCTGCCGAGCAACATCCCTAATGTCGCGACTCCCTACCGCACTACTAAACCGGAGACTCTCCACATTGCCGTGTGCGTCGTCTCTGTCGTTGTTGAGTCGCCTGTCCGCAGCTGTTCGAGCGACGTGAAAGATTAACGGCACCGCTAATCTGTCCTGGATCAGACCTTTCATGTCGAGGTAGAGGAACGCTTCTGGAGGAATAAAGCCGTCAAAGCGAACTCTCTCATGATACAAATAATTGGGGTAGTAAGCCCCGGAGATCAGGTTATTCGACGAGGTCATCGCTCTTGCAATGTGCCTTCGAATCAACTAAATAACAAAATTGTCCACTCGTATTAAGTAAGCCTTATTGTAAAAGACCTCATTAGGATAGAATTTTATGTACTCAGACCCTGGTGTTCTGTATAGGCGAAGACAAGCCCTAAGGCAAGCCCTCTCAAACATCCGAATCTTTTCCAAAAGACTTGCTCTCACGTTGAACCACACGGGACAACCAAATGTAAGCATAGGCCGAATGAGGGCCATGTAGCAGATCACCTTTACCCTCGCATCGAGTTGCCTGTTATAAAACAGTCTCTTTGTAAGGGCAAAAGCACCTTTGCCAGAGCCAAGAGTTTGTTAAAATACAGATATTGATCTAGCCAGATCCCAAGGTATCTGATTACATTTCGACAAGCAAGTGGCTGCCCGTGTTGTCCAACGATCTGAAACTTTCGCCAATTCTTTCTGGTATCCGTTGATATTGCAATATTGTTTAATTTTATCGAAGTCACGTTGCAAAAGAATGTTTATAACCTCAATCTTTGGACCTGATCTGTATGCGATTAAGTCGTTTGCGTACGCTATGGCATGGTGAAGTGAACCTCAGATTACTTGTGTAAATGTTGAAAAGGATTGGCGAATTGACCGCACCTTGTTGCAGACCGTTTTTAATGTTGAATGTACCAGTAGAAGTCACATCGCCATTTTTCACGATGAACTGTCTATCTGTGAGCATATTGAAAATAATATACAGCAGTGGTTTACTAATGCCCAGTCTGTTCAACTTGTAGAAGAGTCCCTCTAACCATACGGTATCGAAAGCCTTCTCCAAATCAATTAGGCAGGCACCCGTGCACTGTTTGTTGGCTTTGTTCCATTGGATATCAGAAACCAGCTTAGACGCGGCATGAATGACATCATGCTCCGCCTTGAAACCGAATTGATTATCTGGAACTATATTTCTGTCCTCAACCCACTTAGTTAGGACTCTATTGATAACTTTTTCGAAAACCTTACTGATATTTGGAAGGAGACTAATCGACCGGAGATTCGCCGGATTGGAGGTGTCTTTATCCTTTTGGGGATGGGATGTACCACCGCAGTTTTCCAATGCGCTGGATAATGTGCATTATTCATTGCATTGTTAAACAGGGTGGTATAAATGTCCACCGCTTCTAGTGGGAGATGTCGAAGCACAATGTTCGGTATTCCATCGGTTCCCACTGATTTTTTACTTCTAATTGTGTCGAAGATCGTTTGGAGTTCTTCCTTCGAGATGAACGGGGGAAGTTCCATTTCATTGGCGATGACATTATTTGCCATATTCTCGTCACTGAACTGGGTGAAACCCGAGTTCTCGATTCGCCAGTTCACTATTTCATTTCGAAGATAGAAATTGTGCAAAAGGACTCGATTTTCCAAGTCGCGGTTTGGGCCAATGGTGTCATTCGCCTTGTACACTTCCTGGAAAGTCGCTCATATAGCCTCGACTTTCTCCTGCGGATCTTCGATCACAAAGAAGTTGTCATCATCAATAGCCTCATTTGGATCTATGCCTGCTGTTGAAAGTATGCGTTCAATGTCAGACGTTCGGGCGATTTTAAGACATGAAAGGTCTTCTTGATCTTTCCTTCGAAAAATTTTATTTATTTGCGGGAACATATTCGGGTTGTTGGTGTTTACAGCCCGAATTTTATTGTTCCAATACAAACTTACAGAAGACCTGTAATTTTGTTTTATTAATGTTTGGAGGTTTTTGATCGACGACTTCAATGTCATAATCTCCGGGCTATGTCTGTCTGCAAACTGTCTGTACAAGATCTTCAGTCTGGACAGTAGTCTACTTTTATGTCGATGCAGTGCATCTATAGTTGAATTGCGGAACAAGTCTTCGTTGTCAGTGTATTGATACCGAGGTATCGTTTTGTCCATAGTCCGTTTAATTGTCTCGTCCATTAGTTTAAGATACCTGTTAATCTCCTCGTTTGACAGATTTCTGTTGGACGGTGGGTATAGCGAATTCGAGGAGAGTGCTCTAGTCAATGTCCTGGAGAAGTGTGTCCAACGCACCCTACTGTAGTTGTAGGTATGCCTTTGAACAAACTCATCCAATTCCGCATTTTCGTTCGGAACGGTTATTTCGGTACTAAGACCGCAATGGTCACTGTCATACACAAAAGTGCGAAGACAGTTTACAGTTTGTTGGTTCGTACCTGTCACTTGTATTCGTGTGTCGAACAACAGGAGATCCAAATAGGAGCCGTGTCTGGGAAACGAAGGACTATCCGTCGCCTTAAGGCCGAGTCTATACATCACACTGTGTTGACCCCACCAATTGAATAGCAGGTTCCCTCTAGTGTTTGGTGTATTAGCTCCCCAATCGCTATGTTTGGCGTTGAAATCTCCGCCGATAATGAAGTAGTTTTCCTCCAATTCCAGTCTCAGAAATCGAAAAAGTGTCTCGAGCTCTGAGATGAATAGGGTGGATTGAGTAGCCTTAGGTGCGTAAACTGATACCATGTATAACCGCTTTCCACTACGGAGAGGGATATACATGATGCATGCCTCTAGCACCTGAAACCTACGCACTACACGACTGTATATTCTTTTAAAACGTATGCATTTCCTTACGAAGATTGTAACGCCTCCTCCTTGTATGGAGTTGGGTCGATTTTTTCGCATAATTTTGTACCTTTTGTGCCTCGTTTTGTGTCTTTTGGTTAGCTTAGTTTCGCTAACCAAAAGCACATCAGGGGCCTGGTCTTTAAGCAACTAAAATAGTGTGGCTCTTTGCTCAATTAACATTTACTGCAAGGACCTTCAGGGTTTGCTCCGCCATGTACGTACCCATTACGACTGGCCCATTACGACTGGAGGTGCGTTAGGCTCGGCAGCAGCGCGTAAATTTGATCGACCCGCGCAGCTTGCTCGGTAATTTGACGCTGAAGCTGAGCCATCTGCCCCTGGATAGAGAGCAAGATACTCGTAGCTAGCATGTCATTTGCCGGTTCCGGTGCTCTTGGCGCTTGGGCCTGAGAAGCAACCTTCACTTGCTGTGCCGTATTTCCCCTACCTGCCGCCATTTGGGCGTAGGTAACCTGAGGAGTAACGGCTGGTGTTTGTGATAGAACAGGTGGACGCCTTTTTATGTACTGGAATTTGGGGCAACCCCGATAGTTTGCGGTGTGCCCCGTGTTCTTACATAAAACGCAAGAGAGTTGGATTTTTTCTGACGCTCCATCCCTACCCAGAGCGCATTCTTCTGACTTGTGGTTCTTACCGCACTTGACGCATCGTGGCTGCATTTCGCAGTTCAACGCGGCGTGCCCGAACCTCTGGCAGCGAACGCATTGTAAAATGTTTTCGCTCTGTTTTACTTTTTCCCATGACTCAATCTGGTAGTCCAGGACTTTAGTACTCCTTAGACCATCCAGTTTGCTATCGGAAGTCAGCTGAAGAACGGGAGTTTCCGTTTCTCCACGAATTTGAGACCGTCGCACTCTTTCTCTTTGAGCAGTGCGAGGAGCTCCTCCGGATTAGTAGACGGCTCTAACCCCCTCAGCAGCATTGTTTGCAGCATTACAAGGAGGTCAGTTATAGATATCATTCGCTCGTTGTTTTTTTTTTTTTTCAGCTCCAACGTAACAGAATCTCAGAGACATTCCACGATTAATTTTGTTTTTAGCTCTCGGAACAATATCCAGTGCCTGGACTGAGGAACCCAATGAAGCAAGCAAAATATTCTAAATGCTCAGAGTCGTACCTCCACCTAAAGGCCCTCGAAATAATCTTCGGTCTTCACATCAAGTGCAGTCACAATCAGGGAAGGCAGTCGCATTGCCAGTATGCTTACCATAAAAAGATTTGGTTGAGACTCCATTCTCTCTCTCTCTCTCTCTCAAAAGAAAAACAAAGTTACCCTTCATCATCTTACTTAAGATTAATGGCATTCTTATGAACTTATCGAGGATGGCGATGGTGTTATAGGCTCTTAATGAGGTCTGCAATCCAAAATCATATTCTGATTCAAAACCACCTCTGTGTGACCAATTTTCAGTTCCAGTTTGGTTACCTAAACTGAAAATATGAAATACCATCAACTTGCTAGAAAAAAACGCTACCTAAAAATTTATGGACACACAGTTTGCAACCGATTCTGTTTATAAGCTGAACGACTCTGAGCAATGGATAGAGTCAATAGTAGGACATGTCGGCTTACTAACTGTGCACTTCTCCTATCAAGCAGGCTTCAATAATTTAAAAGTAACTTCAACGTGGAAGTTCAATATCCTTATTACTGAAAAAAGAAATAAACACATGGAGATAACACAAAGTTTTCCTTACCAAATCTATTACAATCTTCGCGGTTATATCTAAGATAGATGAATGGCAACAGGTTCTTTTTTGAGAGCATTTCCATATAGATAACCTTAAATTTGTCCAAATTTGATAACTTCCTTCACAGGACGAAGCTACTCGTCCGGACGCTATTTAACTTAGTTTGGCTTTGTCAGTTAATTAGCCAAAGAAGCTGTGATTGGCAGGAGTTACTCTTCGTTTGATCTTAGCGTTGGTGTCATTGTCAATTTATAGCGGAGCCAAGGCAGACAAAGACCTTAATTACTTGATAGTTATACCTATCGCCGGTGATGTTCTGTCTGAGACATCGGAGTTCAGTGTCCGTTTTGCTTGACAGCATACCATATGCTTGGTCTTGCCCTCATTGACCGCTTAACCCATTTTAACCCATCACGCTGCTTTCTTCCGATTATGTCAATATCGTCGGCGTATGCGAGTAGTTGGACGGACTTTTGAAAGATAGTGCCTCTTGCGTTTGCTCGTGAGTTTTGCACTATTCTTTCAAGTACGATGTTGAAAAAATCGCATGACAGCGCATCGCCTTGTCTAAATCCTTTCTAGACATCAAAGGTCTCGGTGAGATCTTTACCGACCTTGATGGAGCAGCGTGCATTCTCCATCGTTATCCTCCACAGACGGACCAGTTTGGCAGGGATGCCAAAACTAGACATTGCTCTATATAGCTCGTCTCTATAGATGCTGTCATACGCGGCCTTAAAATCGGTGAATAGGTGGTACGTATCGATCTGAAGCTCATGGGTCTTCTCCAAGATCTGCCGTAGTGTGAATATTTGGTCGATGGTGGACTTTCCTGGCCTGAAGCCACACTGATATGGACCTATCAGGTTGTTGACGAACGGCTTCAGGTGTTCACACAATACGGCAGATAAGATCTTATATGCGATGTTAAGGAGACAGTTCAGAGGGTCTCCTTTCTTGAGAATTGGACAAACAATGCTGAGGTTCCATTCATCGGGCATACTTTCGTCCGACCATATTTTACAGACGATTTGGCGTATGCTCCTTGCCAAGTCGTCGCCTGCCGCTTTGAAGAGCTCGGCAGTCAGGCCATCGGCTCCAGCAGCTTTGTTCCACTTAAGCTTCGATATGGCTATCTTCACTTCATCCAGGTCGGGTGAACGGAATTGTTGGTCATCATCGTCCAGGTTGAAAGGTTGATTCTGCCTGACAGCGGTATTTGGTCCGTCATCGCCGTTATACAGTCTGCAGAAATGATCTTTCCAAATCCTCAGCATCGACTGCGATTCTACAACGATGTTCCCTTGTTCATCTCTACAGGCTTCGGTTCGGGGTTTGTTTCCGCGGCATGTTATTTTTACCTTTTGGTAAAACTTCCGAACCTCATTCCTGGAGTAGCATCTCTCAATTTCCTCAATCGCGCGCTTCTCATGCTCTTTCTTCTTCCTCCTGAGAAGCCGGTGCTCGTCTCTCCTCTTCCGCTCATAGAGCTCATAAGCAGCTCTGGTCTTTCTAAGCAGCGCCGCGTTATATGCATCTTGCTTAGCTGCATGTGCTTGCCGGCATTCATCATCGAACCAGGAGTTTCGTTGTGGTGGACGAGTGAAACCCAGCACATCAGAAGCGGCATCTCTGATGGCGTTTTGGCATTGTTTCCAATGGTCTTCGATGCTTGATGCTGGCGGCATTGGACCTCTTAAGAGATTAAGAGGCACTCGATCGAAAAGGACTTGGCGATCTCTTGCGATTGTAGCCGTCTGACGTCGAATTTTCTCACAGCATTAGTTTGTCTTGGCGTAGTTTGGGATATCCGGAACCGTACCTTGGGTACAACAAGGTGGTGGTCCGAGTCGATGTTGGCTCCTCGGAACGTACGGACATCCATAATACTGGAGGAGTGTCTTGCGTCGATCGCAATGTGATCAATCTGGTTGACTGTTAACTGATCAGGAGTTCTCCAAGTCCCTTTGTGTATGTCGAGATATGAGAAAAGCGCCGATTAGCCTGAATTCGTTATCGGAGATGGTATTGTGGAAGGCACAAGTTACGACAATACTGCTAAAGATGCCCGCTCTTCCTAGCTTTGCATCAAAATCGATGAAAGCAAAATACGTGTCATGCTCGTAGGTCTTGTACAAGAGCGTGCGCGCTATTAGGGCATATGTTTGCAAATTTAACTCTGAGACTAATTTTTTAAAGGCACTCAAGACTTCTTGCCTAAGTCCGCTTCCAATAACAAATCCGCCTCCAAACAGGCGCTGTCTTCGATAACAATTGCCGTAGCAGATGTCTCCTATTCCATCACATATATTGGATGGCGGTAATGTGTACTTTGCAGCAGTCTGGGGTCTCCGTTTGTTGTTCGGCTGCAAGTGGCCTATTAAGGGACCTAATATTCTATATGTATACACGAATATCGCCGTCTTTGATTCACTTGCATGGGTTGGCAGCTGTTCATCTATTCGTTACCGAGGCTTGTTTGTGTTTCAGAACTTTCGTATTTTTTACAAGGAAGGCAGTTATACCGGCGGCACAGGCCGCAATCTTTCCTATGAATTTATGTGGATTGTAGATAATTTCGCATCTTACGTGAGCCACATGTTCTGGCGTTGTTGCTGGCGTTAATGGTTCGGAAGAGCCCTATCTGAAGATGTCGTATTTGATGGAATTAAGAGATGTTCTTTGATGTATAGTCGTTGTTTGATAAACGTATACACATTGCCCGACAGGAATAGGACGACGTGTACACCAAATGCAACACAAAGCTTGTTCTCATCTTACGAATCTCTTTAGAATCTTGATCTTAGTTAAACTATAATACCCAATTCAGTCAAGTGAATATTTATTCCGCTTCACTGTCTTTTGAAGTCTGACTGTGATACTCATTTCTTTCACACTTTAAGGAAGTTCCATAAAATTCAATCAAGTATGATGTAAGTGCGCGTCACATTGTCTAAAACGTTTTTTACATTAAGGTTCTCCGTTAGTTGTTTAAATCGTTACCGACTTTAACGAAGCCACGAACATATTCAATTGTCATTCTGCACAGACAGGCGACCTTGGCATAGATACCAGGACTAGACATAGTTCTACTACCTTAACCAGAAAGTTCCCGTGTGGCGCTCCCATTGATCTGACTTGAGTGCTTTTTTTGTTAAGTTGTCACATCTGTTGTTGATATTCCCTCTAAATCTTAGCGTCATAGCTTGACAATTGCAAAAGTTACGTAGCCAAGTGTACATCTATCTCTGTGTGTTGGAAATGTTGGAAAAGTGCTTCGGCAACGATTCTCTAAAGAAAACGGTCGTTTACCAGTGGTACGAGCGGTTCAAAAGTGGTTGTGAGTCAATCGAAGATGATGACCATCGACATCGAAAACCGAGGAAAACATTGGTGAAGTAAAAGAAATGTTGGTCAATAACCGCAAATTAACGATCAGAGAGATAGCGGAGGACTTGGACATTGCTTATGGATCCGTCCAAGACCAGAATTGTGGGCAGAAAACTCGTGGATTTTGCACCATGATAACGCACCGTAGCACAGTGCCATCATTATTCGTAAGTTTTTGACGAAAAATGCAACAAATACCATCCAACAGCCGCCGAATTAACCTGATTTGGCCCCCTGTGACCTCTTTCCATTCAATCGAGTTAAAAACCACTACGGGGAACGCGTTTCAGCAGCCGAGACGAAGTAATGGAAAAATCGCAGAAAACACTGATGGATGTAGCGAAAACCGAATATAAAAAATGTTTCGAGGAATGGATCAAGCGCTGGCATAGCTGTGTTGCAAACGATGGGGATTACTTTGAAGGGGACAATTTAGATTTAGATGAATAAACTTGTATTTTTGAATTTTCGGAATAAATTCCAAGAACTTTTTGGTATGTAATTGAACCAGGGATGTTAAATCTGGCCCGCGAACTAGAGCACCCTTTATATGAGCATTTAAAGATGCAATCAACATTATTAATTGGTATTATAAAAAGCAAAGGACCAAGACGGATACCTTGAGGTAACCCGGGAGAGGCTTTTTTAATTATAGACGAATTTTTCGAAGCCTTTTTTCATAGAAAGATATTTTAGAAAATCTCCCTGGAACATCTTTTTGAGCTCTGCAAATAATGGGCAGCTTTTCTACTCTTTGAAATTGCGGCAGCGTGTGGCCGATCCTCTTTTTACTGTCAATAGGTGTTATACTGACCGCCACCAGAAGTACATCTGAGAGACACGGTATCAAATGGAGAACGTTTGAGAGGCTAAGTCACCTGGACTATGCCGACGATATCTCTTTCCTGGCTAGTACCAACAGCAGAATGAACGAGATATATCAATCACTGCAAGTGAATGGAGCGTTGGCTGATGTTAGAGTCAATTGCAACAAGACCAAAATAATGCACACTGGGCGCTCAGCACATCTGTGTATTCATTGTTCCTAGACAGGCGCCCATTGAGGAAGTCAAGAAATTTAACTATCTAGGCAGCTTTGTATCATGGCGAGTCTGTAGTCCAAGAACAACATGAACATCAACAGTATTGGCCGAGGCAGCAACACATTGGTGGCCACAGCTGAAGTATCTGACAGCAGATCTAGATGGATGGAAGAAATTTGTCGCTGCCGTATGCCCATCCGGGGCCTAAGGATTCATATATGTTATATAGACACAAACATTGTATGTTCAACGTCTTCACATTCTACATTCTATCTCTGTCCGACAATGTACTCGTATTCCTCTTTAAATTCTTTGAACCCAATGGTATAGCTGAATACACTCAGTGTTCTCTGAGTTCTAGGTCGCAATTGAATCCCGCTTAATTGAGCAAGGCTACCAGGGACCGTTTTGAGGAGAAGGCCATTGCGAGCCTGTTTCTTCGTAAGCGTAACTATAGTTATGTTTGATATTTCATTTAGAAACTGAAAGTTATATTGAGCCCTAAAGTATGAAAGCTTTTGACAATTGAAACGGGCCGATAACCAATCTAATTTCTCTTACACATTTCTTTACTTTCTTTAACGACTGATTTCTTTTTTCTTTTTGTGTAGACATGAACAAATAAACGCGGATCAATTGGATGAAGTCGATAGAGCAGCCAGGCACACCGATGGATAGTATGTTGAATTTATCCATCTCATGTTCAATTGGTCTAATCAAATTTTGCACCTCTTTCAGCTTCAGCTTTGGCGTCAAAACCAAACCACAAAAGACGCATGTCGGGCCCGCAGGATATAGCGTAAAGACTGCGCCAGGACATGGTTTCGGATTTGGCCTTGGACATGGGTTTGGACATGGTCCCCATGATCACGGCCCCCATGATCACGGCCCCCATGATCATGGCCCCCATGATCGCGGCAACGCGCAGGGAGGTTTCGGCTTCGAACCAATGTAAACTATAAATATTGAGCATTTGAAATTGTTTTATTAAAATCATCTTTCTTTATTAGAAAAACAATTAAGGACTGGTTTGGATTCAAGAAGCCGCACATCAACACAGTGGAATCGACTCAGAGCTTTCTAATGAATGCAAGGTTACAACTTCCATCAGTTGGCTCATGCCGCAAGCCACTCATGCTGCCAGCAAATGTCGTCTATGAATGTCGTGATAGCAATTGCAAGCTCTCTTGTAAGAAGAATTTCCTCTTCCCCGGTGGACTCAATCTATTGAATGTGATTTGTATCTCTGGCAAATGGATAGTGCGTGATTCTCAACTTGGCGAAGAGATACCCCCATGTGAACGTAAGTCAATTTTCCTAAAGTACTTCTTTTGTTAGGTCCTGTACAATTTTTCCAATTCTCTAGCTGCCTGTATGCCACCATGTCAGAATAATGGAATCTGCCTTGAGCCCGGTCTTTGTAAATGCCCAGAAAATTTCTATGGACCATTTTGTCAGCATCGCAATGTGCAGTGTGCATCGAAGCCGGTAATTCCCCAAAACTCCAAAGTATCCTGCCGTAGTAAGTAAGTAACTTTGGACAGATTTGGCAGCAATTTAGATTTACTGAAAAACCCCCAGACAATCCACACATGAGTAAAACCCAAAATCCAATCGAATTTCAATGATTTTTTCGTGATTTTTCCTTGATTTTCCTTGATTTCCCCTTGCACCAACTTCCAGCAACTGGCTGAAATCCATCAACATATAGGTAGACCAAGACCAGGATATAAACCATGAAATCTATTTTACAGCAAATGCAATGTCGAATGTATTAAGGGATACCAATTCCCAGATGGAACGGGCATCACTAACCTCGAATGCTTGAATGGTGAATGGAACAATCCAAAGAGTGGCCGTCCAACAGCACCAGATTGTGAACGTAAGTCTAGAGAAATTTGGAAAGGGCAGCTCTGGGAATTTGAGTCACGATAAAATATAAATATTTTTGTTATTTGCTTGTTTGTAATTTTTGTTTTTTTTTTTTTATTTTGTTGCTCTGTCCATTAGCAATTTGTGATCCTTCGTGCGCGAACGGTGGCTCTTGCATATCGTTTAACATGTGTCAATGTCCAAAGGATTTCAAAGGACCACGCTGTGAATATGGTACATATTTCTGTTGTTTTTTTTTTGTCAAATTTGTATCAGTTTTTCAACGATGACAATTGTATTGTAGATTTGCAAGTGTGTAATGTGACGAATTCTGGCTTCAATGGCAACTATCGATGTTCTTTTGACATGGATGAAGCAACATGTTCACTCACCTGTCCGAGTGGAATTAAGATGAGTGGACAATTTTCGTTAGCCTACAAGTGTAAATATAGTACTGGACAATTTTCTCCACCAATACCGAAGTGCTTGTATCGTAAGTATCCATATTAGATGTATTAAGGACAATTTAAAGGTCTTCCAATTGTATTTTTTCTTTTTTGTTAGAATGTAAATCGTCTTCTCTTTCATTCTTTGCAATTTATGTATGCGGCGATACCTTGTTTGTTATTCAGGAACGCGCAGATACACTCTAAAGTAAGTGGTATTTCCGTGAGAGCTGCAAAGCCGACAAGCACTGCTGCCTTCTGTAGATATTACTGGTGCAATGGCACTTGTTGACTTTTGTACCGCAATCAATATCTTTGTAAGTTAATTCAATAGAAAACCGAAAGAAATTTTCTTTAAATAGTTCTTCAATGCCAGCAAACGCTAGAAATCCAAACGACTCTGACAGCAGTTGCTTTTAGAATGCTTACCTACGTCAGCTTTAGCCATGCATATTTCAAGGAAAACTGGACAAACCTGAAATACATTTCCGTCTCAGAATTGTTGATCTTTAGAATGCAACTCTAGAGTGACAAAGCAAGTTTTCCATCAATTAAATTCTTAAGTCATCATTCATTCATTTGAAGACCATCACTCACACTATTTTTTGGACAAACTCTGCATCATGGTTATGCTTTCAGAGCCATCTGAAAGAAGTATTTATTGGTACAATACGCACTGGAGAGTTGATAACCTTACACGTGACTGTCTTTTAACTCTAGCCTTATGGGCTATAGTCTTAGTTTGATTTTGAAATGTCGCCGCTGCATCAAAAATAGAAAATCGACTTTCATTATGCCCAGGAATGGTTTTGTCTGAAATCTTATTATATAACCGAGTACTCATGGATGGCTTCTCGTTAGGAAAACTTGCGTTTCTCGTCGTACCTGCACGCAAGCTGAGCTTAAAGCCTTACTGAACCCACTCACGATTGCCAGGGTAGTTCGAGAATATACTCGTAAATCTTCCAATACAAATGTTCAATATTTAATTTCCGAGATTTTTGATAGCAGTATGAAATGTCTGGTGGGGTGCTGCTATAATCCAGATAGGGTCTTCTCGCCTGAGCCGTTTTTCTCATACTAAGCAGAAGTTTCATCAAGGTATAACAATATAATGGTTTGTTGTGACTTTAATACCAATTTACTGAATGGAGACTCGCGAGCTTGCCAGTTTAGTGATTTTTCATTGTCTGGTGGACTAACAATAGTAAACCACTAATACCCAACTTGTTTTCGTCCAAATGCGTTGCCTAGTCTGATCGATCTCGTGATTGTATCTGATCCAATGTTGGTTCTCTTATTTGACCAAATTTCTTAAAAGGGCATTTCAGAACACAATCTCCTTTTTTGCACTCTTAATATGACTGTCTCTCGCACGACTTCTTCAATATCTTTCCAGTATAAAGATTTAAGTGCTGTTAACTACGATGCCCTTCAAGCTGCTTCCATCTCAGCCCCTTGGGAGTACTGCAGGATGAGTACTGATAAAAACGTCAAAGTTGATCGTTTTCAGATGCTTATAGGACATCTTTACAGCGAATACGTTACTACCAAAACTGTCTTTACCTGCAATAAAGCCTGTCCATTGGTACACAAATGATGTTATTTGTGCGATCGAACAAAGAAACAGGCCTTATAGTAAATGGAAACGTGTTCGCTCTTCCTCAAGTTGGAATATGTACAAAAATGCACACAATGCTGCTGCAGTTGTCCTTCGTACTTCTAAGCGTTTTTATTTCTCCTCAAAACTTAGTACTTCCCTGCCTCCAAAAGCTTTATGCAAAAATCTACGCCAAATTTGTTTGATTGGTAAAAGTATGGTAGCTGTGTACTTGCCTTGGATAATCTTAATGATTCGTTCTTGGCTAACGGTCTTGAGCCCGATAGGTTCGACTACACCAAGATACCTTTCAGAGCTGTAGTAAATGAAGCTGAGGTTGAAGTTGTAACTGAACTAGAAATTGTAGAAACAATACCTACTTTAGGTGGCGCTACAGTCCGGGGTGGACCTGGGCCTCAGTCAACAAGCTTCTCCAGCTAGCTCGATCCCTGGCTAGCTGTCTCCAGTTTCGCACGCTAAGTTGGCTGAGGTCCTCTTCCACTTGCGTGCGCCACCTAAGTCTTGACCTTCCTCTACTGCGCTGTCCCTCGGGGGCGGATTCGAAGACTTTTCGGACCGGAGCATTGGTGTCCATGCGCTCTACATGACCCAGCCATCTCAGTCTTTGGATCTTCACTCTTCTGGCTAGGTCCATGTCGCTGTACAGTCCATACATTTCGTCGTTGTATCTCCTCCTCCACTCACCGTCAATGCAGACGGGACCGAAGATCGCCCGAAGAATTTTTCTCTCGAAAAAACCAAGAACACCCTCATCCATTTTTGATAATGTCCATGCCTCTGCGCCATAGAGCAGGACCGGGATTATTAAAGTCTTATAAAGGGTGACTTTTGTTGTCCGAGAGAGGGCTTTGCTACTCAATTGCATTCTTAACCCAAAGAAACAGCGGTTGGCAAGAGTTATTCTTCCCTTGATCTCAGCGCTGGTGTCGTTGTCTGTATTTATAGCGGAGCCTAGGTAGACAAAGTGCTTAACTACCTCAAAGTTATATCTGTCTAAGGTGACGTTCTGCCCGAGACGTCGGTGCTGGTTGTCCTTTTTGCTTGAAATATACTTGGTCTTGCCCTCATTGACCACTAAACCCATTTTCGCAGCTTCCGTCTCAATACTTGCGAAAGCGCCACTGACATCACGCTGCTTTCTCCCGATTATGTCAATATCGTCGGCGTATGCTGACTTGGACGTTGGACGAACTTTTGAAAGATAGTGCCTCTTGCGTTTGATGGTGAGTTTTGCACTATTCTTTCAAGTACGATGTTGAAAAAATCGCATGACAGCGCATCGCCTTGTCTAAATCCTTTCTGGACATCAAAGATCTCGGTGAGATCTTTACCGACCTTGATGGAGCAGCGTGCATTCTCCATCGTCATCCTGCACAGACGGACGAGTTTGGCAGGGATGCCAAAACTAGACATTGCTCTATATAGCTCTTCTCTTTAGGTGCTGTCATACGCGGCCTTAAAATCGATGAATAGGTGGTGGGTATCGATCTGAAGCTCATGGGTCTTCTCCAAGATCTGCCGTAGTGTGAATATCTGGTCGATGGTGGACTTTCCTGGCCTGAAGCCACACAGATATGGACCTATCAGGCTGTTGACGAACGGCTTCAGGCGTTCACACAATACGGCGGATAAGATCTTATATGCGATGTTAAGGAGACTGATGCCTTTGTAGTTGGCGCAGTTCAGAGGGTATCCTTTCTTGAGAATTGGACAAACAATGCTGAGGTTCCATTCATCGGGCATACTTTCGTCCGACCAAATTTTACAGATGAGTTGGTGTATGCTCCTTACCAAGTCATCGCCTGCCGGTTTGAAGAGCTCGGCAGTCAGGCCATCCGCTCCAGCAGCTTTGTTGGACTTAAGCTTCGATATGGCTATCTTCACTTCATCCAGGTCGGGTGGACGGAATTGTTGGTCATCATCGTCCAGGTTGAACGGTTGATTCTGCCTGACAGCGGTATTTGGTCCGTCATCGCCGTTATCCAGTCTGCAGAAATGATCTTTCCAAATCCTCAGCATCGACTGCGATTCTACTACGATGTTCCCTTGTTCAACTCTACAGGCATCGGTTTGGGGTTTGTTTCCGTGGCTTGTTATTTTTACCTTTTGGTAAAACATCCGAACCTCATTCCTGGAGTAGCATCTCTCAATTTCCTCGATCGCGCGCTTCTCATGCTCTTTCTTCTTCCTCCTGAGAAGCCGGTGTTCATCTCTCCTCTTCCGCTCATAGAGCTCATAAGCAGCTCTGGTCTTTCTAAGCAGCGCCGCGTTATATGCATCTTGCTTAGCTGCATGTGCTTGCCGGCATTCATCATCGAACCAGGGGTTTCGTTGTGGTGGATGAGTGAAACCCAGCACATCAGAAGCGTCATCTCTGATGGCGTGTTGGCAGTGTTTCCAATGGTCTTCGATGCTTGATGCTGGCGGCATTGGACCTCTTAAGAGATTAAGAGACACTCGATCGGAAAAGGACTTGGCGATCTCTTGCGATTGTAGCCGTCTGACGTCGAATTTTCTCACAGCATTAGTTTGTCTTGGCGTAGTTTGGGATATCCGCAACCGTACCTTGGCTACAACAAGGTAATGGTCCGAGTCGATGTTGGCTCCTCGGAACGTACGGACATCCATAATGCTAGCCACGACAATGTTTCGCCCCGCCGCAAAGTCGATTAGCCTGAATCCGTTATCGGAGATGGTGCTGTGCAGGCTATATTTTCCGATTGTTCCACCAAAGATACCTTCTCTTCCTAGCTTTGCATTAAAATCACCGAGGACAATTTTAATGTCATAGCTAGGGCATTGCTCGTAGGTCTTGTTAAGGAGCTGGTAGAAGGCATCCTTGGTGTCGTCATCTTTCTCCTCTGTGGGGGCATGCGCGCATATGAGGCTTATGTTGGCGAATTTAGCCCTGATGCGGATTGCTACGAGGCGCTCGCTCACATGCCGGAAGCTGAGGACTTCTCGTCTTAGTCTGCCTCCGACAACAAATCCGCATCCAAATAAGCGCTGCTTTTGCCGTCGATAGCAATTGCCGTAGTAGATGTCGCAGTTTTTCATCTTCTTTTTGTCCGGCCCATCCCATCGCATTTCTTGGATGGCGGTTATGTCTGCTTTGCAGCAGTCTAGGGCCTCCGCTAGTTGCTCGGCTGCACGTGGTCTATAAAGGGATCTAACATTCCACGTGCATATCCGAAGCTCATTGTCCTTAAATCGTTTGCGTGGATTGTCAACAGTAGATCCGTCCATATCCGAGGCTTGTTGATGCTTCGTAACTTAATCTTTTTTTAAATGGCCGGGCAGTTACCCCGGCGGCACAACCCCCAACCTGGAGGACCAGTTCCACTTTGAGTGCCTCTAGGACTTGTTGTAGAAACAATAACAACATAAAAACCAAACGCTATTGGAGAGGATGGCGCGCTGCGGTGTGTCAATCCATTTTCTAAAAATGATTTTGCCACATGTCATAAGACACTTGACACACATTACAAATTCGTGCATAATGACTTCTACTTTTCCCTTGGCCTGGAAGTGTGGTAGAGTGATACCCATCCCCAAGAAGCCTAGTGCTGCCAATGTCAATGACTACAGTCTTATTAGCATTTTACCGTGTTTGTCCAGGGTTTTTGAAAGATTATTGGCGGAAAAGATTCAGAATAACCTTTCTCTGAATTCTCTCCTGAGCCCGTTTTAGTCGGGCTTTAGAACATGCTATAGCTATTCGTTTGCAATGGTGAAGATCCTGGATGCTATACGGGGGGTTTCGTGACATTGCTCTGCCTTCTTGATTTTTCGAAGGCCTCTGACAAGGTTAATCACCCTATACTTTGTTGGAAGCTGAGATATTAACTTTTGTTTATTGATGATAGAGCCGTAAGACTCATAAACACTTTCTGAGTGGTCGGTCGCACAGAGTAGTAGTTGGCGATAAAAGCTCTGAAAGAAAATTGTACACGGTGTACCGCAGGGTTCAATTTTGGGACCCATCTTGTTCTGCTTGTATATCAACGATTGCCGTTGGTATGCAAACATGTGTCACTTCACCTCTACACTGATGATGTACAACTTAACTTCTCTCAACCCGTTATTACAATAAACGAGCTTGTCACTCAGTTAAATGAGGATCTATTCCAGATTGGTCAATGGTCGCTTAGTAACGGATTGGTTCTAAGCCCTGCAAAATTTCAAGTCATAAGTGAATAAATTGAATTGAATTGAATTGAACGTAAGACTTCACTGAAAGCAGTCTTTCGAATTCACTGAGTCTTTTTTGTTATACTGGTATCAGAGGAAATGAACTCGTCTATGAACTTGGTAAAAAGTCAAGTTTTCAAGGATCCGAACCTGCGTAAGGACTATCTTTATCCTCCATCGAACTGGAATTGATAGTTGGTATTCATACAAACGAGCATAAATGTTAATAACTTAAGCTTCAGATGGCATAATTCTCTACGTTGTCGGATAGCCCACTTCATCGACTTTTCTCATATATCTTAGTAGGAATGAAGCCTATACCAACTACTAACTTTAAGTGGCGTTTCAGTACTGGGTGAACCTTGGACTCAGTCAACAAAGCGTGTCTAGCCAGCTCGATCTTTTGCTAGCTGCCTTCAGTTTTCCTTACTGAAAGAGCTGAAGTCCCTGTCAACTTGCGTGCGCTACCCGAGTTTCGATCTTCCTCTACTGAGCTGTCCCTCGAGGGCGTATTCGAAGACTTTTCGGATCAGAACATTGGTGTCCATCCGCTCTACATGCCGCAGCCATCTTAATCGTTGGATCTTCACCCTTCATGCCAAGCCGATGTCGCTGTCCGCCTGTACAGTTCGTTGTTGTATCTTCTTCTCCAGTCCCCATCATGCCAGACGGGACCGAAAATCACTCGAACAATTTTCCTCTCAAAGCTGCCAAGAGCACCTTCATCCATTTTTCTAATGATAATGCCTCTGCGCCATAGAACAGGACTGGGTATATTAATGTCTTGTATAGGGACACTCCTTTTGTTTGAGATAGGGCTTTGCTAGTCAATTGCCTTCTTAGCCCAAAGAAACAGCGGTTGGCAAGAGTTATTCTTCGTTTGATTTCAGCGCTGGTGTCGTTGTCTGAATTCATAGCGGAGCCTAGGTAGGCAATGTCCTTAACTACCTCAAAGTAATACCTGGCCAAGTTGTCGATGTTGGAAGTCCTTTTTTGATGGCAATTATATATTGGTTTGTCCCTCATTTACCGGAAGACAAATTCTATCCGCTTCCGCCTCGATAACTGCAAATGCCTCATTGAAGCCTCGCTATATTCGTCCAATTACGTCGATGTCATCCGCATATGCAAGCAATTAGAAAGACTTATAGAGGATCGTTCCTCCTCTATTGGCCAGTGAATTTCACACGATTCTCTCTTAAGCGATGTTGAAAAACTCATATGACAGCGCGTCGTCTTGTCTTAAACCTTTTTGAAACTGAAAGTCTCGGTTAATTCGTTACCGACCTTAATGGAGCAGCGAGTATTCTCCACTGTCATCCTGTATAACCTGACGAGTTTGGCAGGCATCCCAAAACTAAACACGGCATTATACAATTCGTCCCTGTGCACGCTGTCCTATGCAGCTTAAAAGTCGACAAACAGGTGGTGGGTGTCGATCAGGAATTCCAGGGTCTTTTCCAAGATCTGCCGTAGTTTGAACTTTTGATCAATGGTAGACTTCCCTGGCCTGTAACCATCCTGGTATGGACCTATTACGCTGCTTAAGATCAATTTCAGATGATTACACAAAACGGCAGAGAAGATTTTATAGGCGACGTTCAGAAGATTGACCCTCCTATAGAGGTCGCAGTCGAAGGGATTTAATTTTTTGTGGATTGCGCAAGTCTTCTTTATCGGCCTGCTGTCTTCTGATCATATCTTGCAGATGAGCTGGTGCATGTTCCTGACTAGTTCACCTCCAGCTGTTTGAAATAACTCCGTAGGTAACCCGTCTGGGCCAGCAGCTTTGGTCGACAATAAACTATGGTCGTCGTCCCCGTTCTGAATTTGTAGCCTGTAAATTTGAATATCATTCCTGCCTTACCATCTCTCTTATTTCTCGACTGCGTTATTCTCGTCCTATTTCTTGTTTCTTTTAAGAAGCCTATATTCGTCCCTTCTTTTCTGTTCTACCCACGAAGAGATCTCTTCCTGCTATGCAGAGCAGAATTGCATGCCTCGTGTTTGGCTGCATGCACCTCATCGAACCAGAGGTTTCTTTGTGATGGCTGTTTGAAATCAATTATATCAGATGCTGCTTCTTTGATGGCTCGTTGACAGCATTTCCAGTGGTGGTCTTTGTATTGTGTAGGGGGTCCCAGATTTTGAGAGAGTTGGATGGAAAAGCGGTCGGCAAAGATTCTAGCGCTCTCTTCCTATTGCAGCTTTTCAACGTCGAAAATTGGTGATCTGACTCGGCTCTGTTGTTCTCGTGCATCAGCATCTCCCCAGGAAGCCGGAATTTGGCCAATGTTTCTTAGCTTTCTGCTGGGTTTCTGTGATCTAGTTCTCACTCGATAACTTAACACCGGGAACTATCTGGTTCAATCAGCCCTATTCCTTGAAATCCATAGCACTTTGCTCAACAGGGGTCCTACTAGACTTCAATGTACACCCTTTTTCAGCCTTCTCTCTTCCTTTTTTTATTTTGAGCTTCTTTCTAAGACTAAGACTGATTGATCCATCTTACATTAGCCGTACTTTATAAAGACTATTTTCTGTTCTCTCCTCTATAACAGCTTCCGGCTTTAAGGTCATCACAAGCAAAACAGCAAGTGACTTAGAATCAATTCCTGGATCAGACTACTTCTCCTACACGGGTTCGAAACCCGTTAAAGAATTAGATAATAGCCTCGAATTTATTACCAAGTGGAAAGTACGCCCGAAAAACAAAGTAAGTTCCACAAATCCCCACTAATCTCCTTTACATAGGACATAGGCCATTAATATTCTCTTTTAACAAACTTCCACTTCCAGGAATGGACCACATCCTCTGAAGAGTACATCGAAGCGCCAATCATCTACTCACTGTACTTCGAAGAGTTTGTCGATGTCACCATTAATAAGTCACCGAAACCAGCACTTTGTGCCACCTGGTCAGGGATTAATATGAAGACCTTTGATGGAACCATTTTCAAGTAAGCCAATACCGTCTAGTGTTGATGCGTTGTGTGTAGATTCTAATCCGCCGACATCATGTCCTACCTTTTGTATCGCATCTATGTATAGAGCTCCATTATCGTGTTCGCATACTTTGGTCTCGGATAAAATCGATGGTACATTCGATGTCATCCTAAAAGCATGTCCTTTCGGTTCTGGATACAATTGCCCACATTCATTGCAGATTTTCTGGCAATCAATAGTGTACAAGTTCGAGAACATTAGTGAGTATATCCTCAGTCATAGTTCTAGAGTAAGAGACTGATATCTATACCCTTGTGCTTGACCTGTAGATGGAACTGTGAAATTGTCGACTTCACAGAAAAATCTACCTATTCCGGTGCAGGTGAAAGGAATGAAAGTTCTACCTGTGGCACAGCATCTTCGGATTGATTTGGACTCTGTTGGACTATCTTTATTATGGGACAAGCATCAATATATTGCCATTCAAGCTGCGCCAGGACTATGGAATCGTACCGGAGGAATATGCGGCTCAATGGATGGCGATTATCTTAATGATTTCATTTCAAAAGATGGAGCTCTACAGAAGACTGGTAAAGCATTCGTAGACTCGTGGAAGGTTGCCGATGATTCTTTGATGTGCTTTATGGATAACACTGGTGAGGTAGACTTGACGAAGCAATGTGAATTGAAACAACAACTCAAGGCTATCGAGATTTGTGAGCAACTTCTTACAAATGCCAAGTTGACAGAGTGCCTTAAGGTAAGACTTTGACATGTGAGAAATACACACATTCTCGTTTAAATAACTCTGCCTCCGTTTGTTAGCCATTCAATATACAAGCCTTGATGAAAGCGTGTGTAAATGACTACTGCAACTGTGCAAATCAAGATCAGCCAGAACTATGCAACTGTGATGCCGTTGCTATGTTGGCGAAGGAGTGTGAGTTTCGTGGTATTAAACTCGAACATGGATGGAGAAATCTACAGATTTGCCGTAAGTTTTTCATCCAAATTCAATGTCCAACTTAATCGAATCTCATTTGCCTTACAGCAATCCAGTGTAATTATGGGCGTGTGTACCTCCCATGTGGTCCGAATCTCGAACCAACCTGTGGGTCAGCAGTTATACCAAGCAAAGACAAATGCAACGAAGGATGTTTCTGTCCAGAAGGAACAGTTCAATATAAGGACTCTTGCATTTCTCCAGAGCTCTGTCCATGTACAATGCGGCATAAGGAGTTCAAGGCGGGCAGCTCCATCAAGAAAGACTGCAATACTTGGTAGGTGTCCCACAATACGAGTATTCTCCTTCCTTTAGTCGAATGATATTCAAATGTTTTTTTGTAGCACCTGCAAGAATGGTATGTGGAAATGTACAGATGAAAATTGTGGTGCTCGATGTTCAGCCATTGGAGATCCTCACTACACCACCTTTGATGGGAAAAAGTTCGATTTCATGGGCAAGTGCTCGTACTACCTCCTCAAGACCAACAATCTCACTGTCGAAGGTGAAAATGTTCCATGCTCCGGTGCGATTTCCGAATCAATGGATTATGCCCCGGCAAATACCTTGGATACTCCATCATGTACAAAATCCATCACAATCACTGCCGTTCTTAATGGAGCTGAGACAAGCATCAAACTCGGTCAAAATTTGGTCACTTACGTGAATGACAAGGAAATCCTTAAATTCCCTAAAGTTCTTGGAAATGGTCAAGCCCTTATTCGTCAAGCCAGTTCTACATTCCTCACTGTAGACTTTGCCGATGGAATCCGCATTTGGTGGGATGGACAAACTAGAGTATATGTTGATGCTCCACCAGAGTACCGTGAGAAAACTACTGGTCTATGCGGCACCTTCAACTCAAAAACACAAGATGACTTTTTAACACCGGAAGGTGATATCGAAACAGCTGTGGAACCTTTTGCAGACAAATGGAGGACAAAAGATACATGCGGCGATTTATCCAAGACCGAAACTGGACCACATCCATGTACAGCCAATCCACATATGAGAGCTGTTGCTGAGAAGCATTGTGCATGGTTAACCGATGACATTTTCCTAGACTGCCAATGGTCTGTCGAACCGGAGTCTTACTACGAGAATTGCATCTACGACGTCTGTGCTTGCAAAGAAGATCCTGCTAAATGTTTCTGTCCGATTTTGTCTGCCTATGGTGCCGAGTGCACCCGACAGGGTATCAAGACTGGCTGGAGATATACTGTCAAGGAGTGCGGTAAGTTATAGTACATTGAGTATACGATTTTTCACTTACTCGTCACCATTCAAAGGAATTCAATGCCCGGTGGGACAAATCTACGACGAGTGTGGTGATAGTTGTACCCGAACCTGTGACGATGTCGCCACTAAGAACACTTGCACCGGCCACTGTGTCGAAGGATGTCGCTGTCCGAAGGGCGAATATTTAAATGATAAAAATGAGTGTGTTCCCTCAAAGGAGTGTCCATGCACATATGACGGTATGACCTTCAATTCTGGATACAAAGAAGTTCGTCCTGGGAGACAGTTCTTAGAGCTTTGGTAGGACCACAATAATGACATTTTTCTGCAAACTAATTTCGATGGCAATTTCTTTATTAGCACTTGCAATGGTGGAGTTTGGGATTGCGATATGGCCGAAGCTGGTGACAAGGAGAAATATCCACCATCGTCTGAACTTCGAGCTGAATGTGCGAATAAGCCATTTGCAGAATTTTCAAAATGCGTCCCCAAGGAACCGAAAACATGTAAAAATATGCACAGCTACGTCGAAAACTTGGAAGATTGTACAGCTGGCTGTTCTTGCATGGAAGGCCATGTCTTTGACACAACCACAAAGGCATGCGTTAAGCCGGAGGAGTGCTCATGCCATCATGGTGGCAAAAGTTATTCTGACGGCGAACAAATCACTGAGGATTGCAATGTTTGGTAAGAATTAAGAATTTCCACCTCCACCCACAATGAATGGACTCATTTGATTAACTCCTTTAACATTCCTTCAGCCTCTGCAAGTCTGGCAACTGGAAATGTACAGCAAATGAATGCGAGGGTACATGCAGCGTCTGGGGTGATAGTCATTTCACCACTTTCGACAATCACGACTTTGATTTTCAGGGTGCCTGTGATTACATCCTCTCTAAAGGTGTTGCTGCAAATGGTGACTCATTCTCTATTACCATCCAAAATGTGTTGTGCGGTACGTTAGGAGTCACCTGCTCCAAGTCACTTCAAATAGCTCTAAGTGGAAGCATCGAAGATACAATCACCTTGACAGCGGATTCCTCATATTTAGATGATCAAAGCAAATCTGCAATAAACAGTAAGTGCACCATCACATCAGACCACAAATCCAATTGAAAATTTCGTCCAATTTTAGAGCTTCGCGAACAACTTGGCAGCAAAGGACATTCGTACAACATCTATAAATCCGGTCTCTTTACTGTTATCGAAATAATTCCACTTAAACTCCAAATCAAATGGGACGAAGGTACCCGAGTCTATGTGAAACTTGGCAAAGATTGGAAGGGTAAAGTTAATGGCTTGTGTGGCAATTACAATGACAATGCCAACGATGACATGAAAACCCCATCACAGGGCCTTGAAACCAGCCCATTCCTTTTTGGGCACTCATGGAAATTGCAAGACTTCTGTGCTGCACCAACTCAACAAATCGACGCATGCAAGGAGCATCCCGAGAGAGAAACCTGGGCCCAACTCAAGTGTGGTATACTGAAGTCAGCATTGTTTAAGGTACGATTTTGGATGGTTTTTGTTGTTGCATGTGGATGATAATTAAATATTCTCTTCCTTCCATCTGTAGGAGTGCCATTCTGAAGTGCCTGTCGAAAAGTACCTGAAACGTTGTATCTTCGATACGTGCGCCTGTGACCAGGGTGGTGATTGTGAATGCTTATGCACAGCTATTGCTGCATATGCTCACTCATGTTCGTCGAAGGGAATTAACATCCGATGGCGTACACCACATTTGTGTCGTAAGTACATAAAGATGAAAACGACAGCAGAGTCGATGATGACCCTTTTTATTTTGATTGCAACTTTGTTCTCCCTTTTAGCAATGCAATGCGACCCACACTGTTCCGAATACAAGCCATGTACTCCGGCCTGTGCCATAGAGACTTGTGACAATTTCCTGGACCAAGGCATCACAGAACGTATGTGTCTGAGTGAGAATTGTATCGAAGGTTGCCAGATAAAACCTTGCGATGAAGGAATGATCTATTTGAATGACACATTCACACAATGTGTACCAAAGTCGGAATGTAAACCTTTATGTATGCTTAAGGATGGTAAGCCATACTATGAGGGCGATGTGACGTTTGCTGACGAGTGTCAGACGTGTCGATGCACAAAGAAGAAGGAAGTTTGTTCTGGTGTACCATGTGCCAAGCAGTTAACCACTACTGTGTCTCCTGTAGAAGCCAGTTCCACTGTCAAGCCTCAACAGACTGAGAAACAGCCTAAATGTTCATCTGGTTGGACTAGGTGGTTTAATCATGATCAAGATTCCACTGAGCGGGATCAAAAACTTAAACTAAATGATGAAGAAAAACTGCCAAAATACGACCGATTCGAGAGTATCTACGGTACTTGCGACAAGGAGTACATGAAGAAAATCGAATGCCGCGTAGTGGATACCCACGAGAAGGCAGATCTAATGGACGAAAATGTATTCTGTACCCTTGATGAAGGTCTAGCTTGTCGTGGCAACTGCCATGACTACGAAATTAGAGTATTCTGTCGCTGCGGTTCAGAAGAAGACACCGAGGAAATCACTGAATTACCCGCGAAGATTATTGATCTCGGAAAGTCGTGCGATGTTGGTTTGGAGGAGTATAAGGAATACCCTGACGATTGTTACAAGTTCTTACACTGCCAACCACAGCCAGATGGAACCTGGGAGTATGTGGAAAAGACCTGTGGCCCAACTATGATGTTCAATCCAGTGTATCATATCTGTGATCATGTCGCCAATGTACAATCAATGAAACCTGGCTGCGGAGGCGAACCAGTTGTTACTGAGCCGACTAAATTGAAGCAATGTCCACCTGGTAAAATCTGGTCGGAGTGCGCCAATCATTGTGAACACACTTGTGACTATTTTGGACATGTAAGTCGATTCATATTTGGTTCCTCGCCTACCTAAACCATGTTTGATTCTTTAGATCCTGACAAAGCGTGGTCTCTGTAACATCGGAGATCTCTGCGAGGGAGGATGTGTGGATGCCAATGAGCCTTACTGCCCAGGTATAAATAAATTCTGGCGTGACAAAGACACATGTGTGGAATTCGACGAATGTCCTTGCATGAGCATCGACGAGGAGTACATTAAGGTAAGTTATCTAATTTTATAGTGAGAGCTTGTGTCTCTATAGGATTTCCTCCACAGCCCCACTCGATTCACAAGCAAGTTGTTTTTGGTGAGCCTCAAACCTGCCAATGTATTGACAACACCCTGCTCTGCAAGGGCTATACTGAACTCAAGCCCACTACATCAGTACCAGGTAATGTCACTCAATTTGGTAAAACTTCTGATTTTCTGAAAATTTTTCTCTTTTTACCAGACTACACGTTCATTGAGATAGGGCCAACCACCGAGAAACCTTTAATCGTTCCATCAAGTACGACACCACCCCTTGTATGTGATCCCAAACTGTAAGTTATACATCATCATCACTCTGGGTGATGTTGTTAATTTTTCTCAACAATTTTTTATATCTTTTTGTTTCTAGGCTCATTCCAATGATAAATGGTGCTGATCCATTACCCGATGATGTATTCAACGCTAGTAGTACCCTAAGTAAATCATATCTCCCGCATTTCGGTCGATTGCATACGAAACCGATTGGTGAATCGAAAGGTAGTTGGTCACCACTCATAAATGACCAGATGCAGTACTTACAAGTAGCATTCGATGAGCCACAACCCCTATTCGGTGTCGTCATGCAGGGTAGTCCAATTTCAGATCAATATGTGACCCTATTCAAGGTACACTACAATACTTGAATTGACAAATCATATGTATTAACTTGTCTCCAAACAATCAGATACTCTACAGTCTGGATGGCGTGGGATTCCACTATCTGGTCGATGAGACAGACAAACCACAAATGTTCAATGGACCGATTGATCCGCGAACACCCGTAGAGTCGCTGTTTAAAATACCCATTGAAGCGAAGGTGATTCGAATTTACCCTCTAAAATGGCATGGAGCTATTACTATGCGTGTTGAATTGTTGGGTTGTAGTAAGGAACTAATCCAAACTACCACGCAGATCATATTGGTAATTAGAAATTCATTCTCTCTCTACTACCTACCGTCCAACTTCAATATTTAATTCCAGGACACAACTGAAACTCCGAAAGTATTCACAACAACTGGACGCTGGGAATTCGAACCAGAGTGTACAGATCCGATGGGAGTCGAAAGTGGAGCTATGCATCCGACCCAAGTCAAGGCAAGCAGCACCTGGCCACGACCAATTAAAGCGAAGAAATTGCATTTGTTGGACATGCTGAAGCTATCATCAAAAACCAGCTGGAAGCCAATTCTCAATTCACCCAACGAATTTGTCGAAGTAAGTTCCTTGAGTATAGTTTTTTTTAATGACCCTCCAATGTGTAGTGTAAAAGTGTTAAAAGTTTATGACATTTTTAATACCCCTGATGTGCTGGGCAAGGGAATTCCATAGGCTAAAAGTGGGAACAAAAACAGACGTGACAAATTTAAATACTTAGACAGACTCGCTACTTGCTAACAATCCCAGAAAACCGACGCCATAACCTTTCCGACCCATTAAGCCCCCCTCGGCCGCTTCGGAGCACTCGTGCCAGCTTCAGTCCATTGCCTGACACTCATTCTGTTCTTTGGTGTGTAATGGTGGATCCAGGTTTCATCAGCAGGTACCAATCGATGCCAAAAGTCCGCCCGATTCCGCATCAGCAAGTCCAAACACTCTTTCGTTTTTGTCAGGAGTGAGCATGCGCGGCACCCAGCGGCAGCATAACTTTTTCATATGCAGAATATTGCCCAAAATATGGCGTATGCGCTCAGTACTAATCTTTGTGGTATCTGCTAGCTCGCGCACCTTCACTTTCCGGTCAGCCAATACCATTTCATGGATTTTTTGACATTGTCCTCTGTAACCGCATCGGAGGGCCTGCCGCTGCGGACTTGATCGGTAGTGGAGTTGTGGCCACCACGAAACTCTCGACACCAATATTTGACGGTGTTATCTGACGGAGCATTAGCCCCATAATATTTATCCAACTTTTCTTTTGTTTCCTTCGCCGTTTTGCCTCTCAAAAAATAATGTTTTATGAGAGAATAATGAAAATCGTTTTTTCCCATACTCAATATGATGCCAAACACGTCAACAACAATCAGCTGTCAAAACAAAACTAAAGACAGTATCGCACTTAAATTTGGCATGTGTTCCTAAATATGAACGGACTTCAAGGCACCATAACCTTTTTTGCAGTAGCAGCGCGTTCTGGCGGTGAAGGAGGTTACTTTTCACCCCACCTAGTACTAGTCCATTCAGATCCCTTCTGCTTGAGGATTGGAACATAAGTGATGGCGAAATATGACATAGATTTGCAGCACGGTCAGCGAGTTCATTCCCTACAATTCCAACGTGGCCTGGAACCCACATTAGCTTTATTTTCGTGGGAGTTTTTATTAGCTAGTCTCGGATTTTGACAATTGTGGTGTTATCATTGTTTACGTTGAGAACAGCTTTTACAACAGAAAGACTGCTGTCAGTGCAGATCGTCCATTTGCCGGCAGTTTGCGAGAACCTTTTGACGGCTTCATATACAGTTTGAGCTTCTTCTGAAAAAATTGACGCTGCACCTGAAAACATGCCTTGTATGATAATCGACCCATTGTGTGCTGTTACGGCGAATGAAGTGCTAACAGCGGTTTTCGAGCCATCTGTATATATAAACTTCCAGCCCTTTGAAGTAAAGTCACAGAAGATTTCTTGAAACATCTTCCTTATATACCAGACTACAAGTATTGTCTTTACGAAATTCGAGGAGATCTAGTATGATGGAAGACGAATTCAGGTACCAAGGTGGTGAAGATGGTGGTATTTTGCAAATGGTTTAAATGGAATTTCAAAATTTTGTGGCGTTTGTATGGTATTATGTATAGCAGAGGGGACTCGCTTTTGTCGTTTGTGTTTTAGAGCTAGGGGTACATCTTTGTCGATAATTGAGTCCGTTCGAAAACATAATTTGGCAATCAACTTAAGTGACACTTTGAAATATCTTCCTTCAATGGATGGTAGGCAAGCTTCAGCTAATATAACTAAAGCGTACACTAACTTACTTAACACTAACATTTTAGTTAAATAACATAAAGAATTAATATGGGCGTTACTTTTTCTTGAGGACAAATATTTTATACTCGTAATATTAAGCCTTGACGAAAGCGGATTTTTTTTAGAGATATGTAATGATTTTTCAAATTATACCCATTGATTACCAGAAGACCTAGAATAGTTAAATTAGATACATTTTCAATTGCTATGTTATTAACTGATAAATTAAAATTTTGACAATTTTTTTTGCGGCAAACGTGAAGCGTTTTACATTTTTCATTTACTGGATATAGAAAACCATTCGGTTATTTCTTTTAGTAAGTTAGAAAAAGTTGCTTTTGTTAGATTAAAGTCATTGTGTTTACATAAAATGTACACGTCATCAGCGTATATACAGTGATCTAAATCTTTATATTGGGATATTACACCACTTAACCCTTCAAAGGCGATAGCGAAGAGAATTACCGAAAGAGGCGAACCTTGAGGAATTCCATTTTGAAGGGGTAGTACTCTTGAGAATGTATTTCCAATTTTCATGAAAAATTTTCTTTTGCTTAAGAATGATTTAATGTAATTACAAATTTTCGGACCAACTTCCCATTCGGAGAGTTTTTTTTTAACACAAGATGAATGCCTATATGTTCGAAAGCTTTTTCAAAATCAAGTGATAAAATAGGTACATGTTTTCGAGCTGAGAGAGCATTAGATATCACATAATCTAAGTGCAGAAGTGCATCTATACAACCTATTTTTAGTTTTAAGGCTACTTGGCTTGAGCTAATCAGTTTTTTGGATTCAGTGAACCAAAGAATACGGTTGGCTATTATTTTTTCTAAGATTTTAGATAAGCATGGCGGTAAAGAGATCGGACGGTAACTGTCAACCTTATCAATTTCCTTTTTTGGTTTATGGATTGGGACAATACAAGCTGTTTTCCAACTTTGGCTGATGGCAAGTCGTTAATGAATGCATAGAATTAGTTAGGACCGAGAATCGATCCTTCCGGTACAGCTTGTGGAATTATTTTCAAGGCTGAGGTATTGCCACTAATGATAACTTTTTGCGATCTATTGGAAAGATAACTTCTAAGAAGCGAACAACTTGTTCACTGAACCCAAAGAAGTTATGTAATTTCCAGCATAAAATGTCATGATTTACCTTATTAAAGGCTTTTGAGAAATCTAGTAAGCGTAGAAGTGTTACGTATTACTTACCGAAATCATGCCTAATATCATCTAAGACATAATTACTTCTGAACCCAGATTGTAAGTCACTAAACAGTGGTTAAGAATATGAGTCAGGTGGGTTATAATTTCTGGTAATAAAAGCTTAATGAAGCGAATGGGTACACCATTCCCGCCAATAGAGTTAGATATAATGGTCATAACACAGTTAGCAACTTCAGCTTCGGTTACCATGCTAAAATCACCCGACATATGAGCAAGTGGACCAGAAATTTTATTTAGATGAAATTCAGGTATGTCGGTGTCACTTCCTATGAAGAAGTCATTAAGGACATCAGATCAGGATCTAGGTCATACTTAGCGCTACTCACAATACTAGGGACACAAATTCGATGCAAGTTAGTCCAGGGTTGTTTTGATGGAAGTGTTGTACTCAGCTTACTAGTCAATACTACCTTGATCAGAAAATTCCCGGATTAACCACCGTGTGCGCTCCCGTTGTTCCGATTTGAGTTCTGTAGCCAAGAGTACATCTATCTCTGTGTGTGTTGGCGATTTTTCCATTTTTTCCTCTCGGCTGCTGAAACGCATTCCCCGTAATGGTTTTTTAATTCGACTAAACAGAAAGAGGTCTCAGGGAGCCATGTCAGGTGAATTCAGTGGCTGTTGGATGGTATTTGTTGCATTTTTCGTCAAAAAATTAAAAATAATGATGGCACGGTTCGACGGTGCGTTATCATTGTGCAAAATCCACCAGTTTTCTGCCCACAATTCTGGTCTCTTTCGGCGAATAGCTTCACGATAACGTCTCATAACGCCCAAATAATACTCTTTGTTTACTGTCTGGCATTCTGACAAAAATGCATGATGCTCTACACCGTTGTAATCCATGAAAACCGTGAGCATTGCCTTCTTTTTTGACTGAAAACGACGTGGTTTTTTTTGTCTCGGCTCATTTGGTGATCGCCATTCACTTGCCTTATGTCTGGATTGCGTGTCGTACTTATTAACCCACGTCTCGTCTCCATTAATGATACTTTTGATGAATGTTGGATCGGATTCGGCCTCGCAAATCATCTCTTTTGCGACTTTACCACGGTCTCTTTTTTGCACGAAATTTAGGTCTTTTGGCACCAACTTTGCTGCTACACGACGGAAACCCAAATCATTAACCAAAATGTCTTGAACGGATCCATAGGCAATTTTCAAGTCCTCCCCTTTCTCTCTGATGGTTAATTTGCGGCTATTGACTAACATTTCTTTTACTTCATCAATGTTTTCGTCGGTTTTCGATGTCGATGATCTGCCTCTGCGTTCACTGGTAAACGACCGTTTTCTTTAGAGAATCGTTGCCGAAACACTTCTCCAGCTTTTCCAACGTTCGCGCACCATTAAATTCGTTTTTTACCCAAAATTTAATACAAGTTCGTTGTTTTAAATTGTAAAAAATTGCCAAACACACAGAGATAGATGTACTCTTGGCTACGTTACTTTTGCAAATGTCAAGCCATGATTTCGGGGGATCGCCGCCAACAACAGGTGTACCAACTTAACAAAACCAACAGAACTCAATTCGAAACAATGGGAGCTCCATACGGTGGTTAATCCGGGAACTTTCTGATCAAGTAGTAGTTTCGCTTGGCAGTGCGGATAACTACGGTTGCATTGTTACACGCTCTTTTATATGCGGCCAATTTAAAATGGGAGGGCTTGTGTTTCGATTTGCTATAAGGTTTGTTCCGAAATTTAATTTGGGCAACAACTTCACTCGTAAACCAAGGACAGTTTTTATTACGAACAATTACAGATTTAGTAGGTACACATGTATCATTAAGTTTACACACAGGATATTAAAAGTAATTCAGCTTCTCGTTAGGATTAGCACTTAGCCTGCAGCCATACCAAGCTGAACGGGTGGCGGTAAGCAAAGCTGGGATGTCGAAAGCATTAAAATCTTTGAAAGTAAAGGACAGAGGTAAAGAGGAACGAGAAAAGTCAATTTTGTAGGTACAGAAAAGAAGATTATGATCAGAAATATAGTACAGTCCAGAGAAAATTGGTTGTTCGGTTACACAGTTAGTAGAGAAAATAAAACACAAATCGCACTGATTAATTATTTTATTTTGCTCAGAGTGGACCGTATTTATAAAACTATTGCTCAACGAAAGAAAGATCCGCACTGATCGATGTCTGTCAAAAACCCAACCCTGCTCTTCGATGTCGCACTGTTTATATAGGCAACGATGTTACCCTCGATGACAGAGTCCCTGATGCTCCACTGCTCGGTCGCAACCATCGTTATTTGAACGACGATGGCTCCATCGTCAGAGATGTTGTGATATCGAAGTGATCGTACATATCTGCACTGTTGCATTTTTCGGTCGCAGATCCCGTTGTCATCATTTCGTATGACGTGTGCATTCATGAGTGGTGGAAGAATAGTCGCACGTTATCGGCTATTCTTCTTTGTGAGCTCTTCGTTGCGCCTCGTGAAGCGGTGTTTTGGATTGCCAGTCACTGTGCTGATTGTATCCATTGGGACTGGGTTGCTCTGTGTGTGGTTTGTGTGGTGCTGGCTCTGCACACATTTAGTGTTGATGATGGCTTGTCGCGCCACTCAAGGATACCGTTGGTTTGGTGTGTTTTGATACTGCGTTGGTACCTTGGCATGGTGATGCTCTATCTATATCTATCGTGATGCACTGGCATGCAATGTTACCGTCCTAAGATTTGGACATTGGTCAAAAAGTACTACAAATGATAGTTCCGAAACAATAGTAAGGTCAAACAAGTTGGGAGTTGAGCCGTCATGATATCGCGTAGGGTTGCAGTCAATAACGATTTGGAGTCCAAAAGAACGTACCATACCTTTAATTTGGAAGGCACGAGAGTCATTATTTATTTAGTCAGCATTGAAGTCTCCACTTACAATGACATGCTGAAATAGCACAGAAAATTCAGAAAGAGCATTAAAAAATGGTGGAGGTGAGCAGCTCCTGTTGGGATTATAAGCGCAGGATACTAAACATTTAGAGGAGCCATCATGAACTTTTACAATCAGAATTTCAATACCTGTTGAGTTAGATGCACTAAGAACGTCACATTTTAGCTACAGATACTATAGCTACTCCTCTGTTTCAAATGCGTATACAGAGGACAAAAGTACAGAGAGGTAGTAAGAACGATAGAGTTTGAAATAGTGGAAAGAAACGTAGGGCAGAGCATATAGAAAACATAGTGGGCAAAGAGTAAGAATATGTCTCGTTAAACATGAAGACGAAGATCCCTGTTGTTAGTTTTTTTACAAGTCGCCGCTGATTTAAGAATAGCGTTTCTGTCTTGGAAGCTGTTGAATTTGAGTACTATTAAAGAGTTTTGAGTTGTACTCCCGTGGGTGCGAAAAACATATCTTGGCTGCGGTGGCTTGCAGTCAAACTGAAGACACAGTCGATTAAATAAATGCTTCAGATTTTCGTTGGGAAGCTCAGGTATGCGAAAGAGGACAGTGTCTCCAGCACCTTCCTTCTTCTGGAGAGAGTTTAATTGTTTTTCCAGCGCCAGTACTTCTGTTTTATGTTTGAGTGAAACTGCATTTGTTTTCTCCTCGAGTTTTTTATACGTTCCGCGCCAAACCAGTGAAATTAGAGCTAAGTTCTTCAAACCGTTTCGTCCATAAAGTATTGATTTTTACAATTTAGGCTGAAACGCAAGAGTTCGATGTGCCTGGTTAGATGTTCGTCTATTGCTTTTAGGGGTAGAGTTGCATTGTCGGCGAGTTGTTTAGTAGTTGGGGAATTCAGATGATTTGGTGTCGAGAGCAAACCTTTAGAAGGGGCAGTTTTTGAGCGGGTATTTGGGATTGACATTGTTCGTGTGTAAGTAGCTAGTGATTGTAGCGGTGGCGAGGAAAAAAAAAAAGATATACCACCGTTTTGGCAACATCAAAAAAGTAATGTGTTTAAGGCAAGTTATTAGAGGGGTTAGCACTTTTACCTTGAATTAAGCGAAGAGATAATTCAAAAGATTTTTACTTAAATTTTACACCGAGTATAAGTTATTTGGTTGAGAAGACACGCTATAAATTGGTCTATTTAGCCACGTCTACTCATATTCACTACACATAACTCTCTGATATCTATTTTCTTGCAGTTTAACTTTTTGGAACCAAGAAACATATCTGGTATCACTACCAAAGGTGGACCCGATGGATGGGTTACTGGTTATAAGGCAATGTACTCCAACAATGCCTTTGTATGGAATAATATTTTGGCACCTGATGGTAGCCCTAAGCTGTTTATAGCAAATCACGACAAGGACACCCCAGAGACGAATTACTTCAAATATCCGATTCAAACTCAAATGCTGAAAGTAATCCCAGTTAAATGGGAGGGAGACATCAACATGAGGGTTGAAATACATGGATGCTTCCAACCTTATCGTAAGTATGAAAACTCTAATGAAGGCCACTTAAGTCAGTAGTTGTTGAGGAGACTGATGTTCTCCCCCAATCCTCGCTTGTTCTTTTAGTTGTAGGCCAATATTTCAACTGACCTTCCTGTCTCTTTATCGTTTTTCAGCTGAAGTCAAGGAGAATATTGAAATCGTCGAAAGACCACCTGAAAAGTGTTCCGTATGTGACAACATACTCGTCAGCCCAGACGAAAAAGAATGCAAGTGTAAGAAACCTCTTAAATGGGATGGTTCCGACTGCGTCGACCAGAATATGTGCCCATGTGTCGAAAACTATATCAGGTACGTAACTACTCGTATTACTGATTTTTGTTTCTTTTCGTAAAACTTCTCCCTCAATAGCTACCCAATTGGTTCCGTTTTCGAGAATAAGGACTGCCAAGAATGTGTCTGCGTATTGGGAGGTATAAAGCAATGTAAACCTAAACGTTGTCCACCATGTGAACCTGGATTACGTATTGTACAAACCACCACCTGTATCTGTAAGTGTGAACCATGTCCTGAAATGCAGAAACTCTGTCCATCCAGTGGAGATTGTATTCCGGAGTCCTTATGGTGTAATGGAGTAAAAGATTGCGAAGATGATGAACCACCAGAATGTACAAAGGTCATTGAAGAGGTTGGCAAACCGACCACTGAAACAAACACAAGTAAGTAGATTGTGAAGGCCGCTTTCTTGATGTAGATAATATGTGCTTGTCTCAATCTGTACTCAAGCAACCATCAAGACATGTCCAGAGCCTGAGTGTCCACCAGGAATGAAAATGAAAATCATCGATCTCTCCGCCGAACGTGAAATGTCAAAGATATTCAAATCCACGTGAGTTTCAATTTGATGTCCTCTTTCAAATCTTTACTCACTCTGTGATTTATTCAATAGGACCACCAAGAAATACTCAACCTATCGTGATGGTGAGAAGATCTATCGAACCAAATTCATCAGTAAAATCGAGGAATACCTCCCAACACCGGAACTCGAGGATGGTTACAATGAAATCGAACAATGCGCCGAATTCGTGTGCACACCAGAAGCATCCAGTACAAGTGTCAAAAATGTCTCATTCTCTTGCACCCTGCCTAAGTGCCCTGATGACTACGAAGTTGAAATTGATAATTCTCGAGTGAAAGCCGGCGAGTGTCTCAAGTATACATGCACTCTGCGTCCACAAAAGGATCATGTCTGTGAATTAAGTGGCAAATCCTTTACAACTTTCGATGGAACCGAATTCAAATACGATACCTGTAGTCATATCTTGGCTCGAGACTTGGTCAAATCCAAATGGTACATTTCAGGTGAGTATTAACCCGACAACCGACTCACTTCAAATATGAAACTGAATGACTTTCCTTTCCACTTTAGTCCAATTAAATTGCACAGAGAATCGTAAGGTTTGTCGCAAGATGCTCACCATTAAGGATCTTGCCGCCGAAGTTGTCCTCACCATTATGCCAAATCAAAAACTCAAATTCAATGGATTTATCTACACCCCACAACAGTTGGAGAAATCTCCTTTAGCCAAGTCTGTGTTTATTATCTCACAGCCTGGTAATACCATCTTAGTGGTGTCTCGGTTGCATGGCTTCTGGGCGTCGTACGATGAAATTGGTGGCATCCGAGTTGGAGTCTCGGAGAAATTCATTAAGACTGTTGATGGTTTGTGTGGATACTTTAATGGTAATCCAAGCGATGATAAGCGTCTTCCTGATGGTACTACTACATCGAGTACGAAAAAATTCGGTGACAGTTGGTTCGACAAAATTGTTTCGAAGGATGATTGCTATCCACAGGTTTGCCCAAGAGATGTTCAAATGAAAGCTTTAACCTTGTGCAATTCTATCAAGTAAGTGTTTTGACCTATGGTGTTATCTATAAATACAAATTTTCAATCCTGTTACATTCTAGACATCCGTCATTCTTAAAGTGTGGCAAAGCAGTCAATTATAAGCAGTTTGCATCGAAATGCATTGAGACGACTTGCGAATGCCTAAAGGCTAATAAGGGTGACACTCAAGCCTGCAAGTGTTCGATATTGCAAGGATTCGTTAAGCAATGCTTGGCTTTGAATCCACACATTCAATTGGATACATGGAGAGCGGTGCATCAATGCGGTAAGTTTGAACGGATTTTTGAGAGAAAAATGTGGACATTTGTTTTTTTGTTTATCTTTGGTGTAGAGATATCCTGTCCAGCGCCATTGGTACATTCGGATTGTTATAAACGACGTTGCGAACCATCGTGCGATAATCTGAATGGAGACGATTGTCCTGTGTTGCCGGATGCCTGTTTCAGTGGATGCTATTGTCCGGAAGGTACATTGCGCAAGGGTGATACGTGCATACCAATTAACGAGTGCAAGGACTGCATCTGTGATTCGTTCGGTACATGCAAATTTCTTACGTATGATAGAAATAATTTCACTTTCAACGGTAACTGTACGTATTTGCTGTCCAGGGATATTGTTCTGCCCGGTGTGCATACGTTCCAGGTAAGTGTTGTTTTTTTTTTGTTTACCATCGCCTCCCACTTATTCACATTTCATTTGTACATATATTTTCGGGAGATATTTTGTGTATTTTTGTTGAAGCTGAACCTAAGGGATCGGATAACAGACCAACAGCCAAAGGCGGGTCGACGTTGGGTTTTTCCTTGTTATGATTCTGTGTTGACCTTTTGCTCAATTCTGTCTATCTGTGTAAACTTTGGTGGCCTCCAATTAGATGCATTAGTTTGCTTGAAATCCAAGAGAACTAAAACAAATAAATCTGCTGCACTGCGGTACCTTATCGGGTATTTGGAGCTGAGCCTTTGCGCATAATGGTGTGTAATTTCATGTGGCATTATAGGCACGGTGGACAAATGTCTCGAATAAATTGCAACGAAATGGTGCTGTCCTTGCAAATAGTGGAACCCAAATTTAGCCGCGCAGATTCACAGTTTCACTGGTGTATGACAGAATTCTATTCAAAAAGAGTAGATAGATAAAGCTTTTGAAGAAATTATAGATATACCCCAGTTTTTTTTAAATCCTGACTCGTCAATTGCGTAATAAGACACTTCCACCTAAAGAACCTTTTGTACCGGTTTGCCAGACTTACAATAGGCTAGCAGGCTTTGTACCTTGCGAATGAAGTTGATAACCAGCAGTGGAATTCATTTGCTCATTGTTCCCTGTAGGAAATCTTCCATCTGATTCCGTTGAAGGCTAGACATTCCCATAAAATGCATTTCGTCTTCAAGTCGACGAGTTTCATCTTGTTGATGAGATTATGACTCGTCTGGTCTGTCTAGGACCTGGAATATTCTCCCAATATAAGTTGCTTTTCGAGTGCTCCCAGCTATTGATAGCTAAATTGAGTACTGATATAGGGGTGCAGCGGAACAGTTCAGGTCCATTAAAGAGAGTTCCTAAACCCTTTACAGCTGGTTCGTAAGCTTTTGATATACTGTCACTCCTGTTTCGATTTTAGAACTATCCGTATACCACTTTATGACATTTTGGCTGTTTCATGGGTTATTCCTGACCCATGCTTCTTTGCTGGGAATCTTCGTGGAGAATCCTTTGCCGAAGCATAATGTCTGAAGGGTGCCTTGTTCTGCGCAGATCATGTCAAGTTCTGGTATTTGAGAGCAGGGTCCTTAGGTCCGGATAATCACTAAGACATACTTCTTTGGTTTGTACCAAACTTGCTTAGCTGTGTAATGCTTCTTTGTTTAAGAGCGTTAGTCCTATTATTGCTTCTAGAGCAGGTTTGGGGCAGGTCCGAAAGTCTCCGAAAATGCCTAGACATGCAAGCGCTGTACTTTTTTAGCCTTGAAATGGGGGTCCTTCGTGTGGTTTTAGTCTACCATACTACAGAAGCATTTGGTATGATCGGCCTGACCAACATTGTATAGATCCGGTGATTGATTTTCGGAGAGATCCCCCATGTACTGACATACATTCGAAGGCAGGTTCATAAAGCGTTGGTTGCTTTTTTTATCTCATTGTTTAAGTACTTGACCTCGTCAGAGTACTCAGGGTTTGTGTCGTTAAGTGAAACAAATCCTTGTTTTAAATTTCTTCTTCTAGTTAAGGTGACTATGACAGCCTTGTTTGGACTTATGGAAAGGTTCTCCCTGATGCACCAGTCTAAGACTATCTTAAGGAGATTTTGCATACATGCAGTGGCTTTTCTTACCTCTCTGCCCCTAATAATAACGACTAAGTCATCGGCATAACCAATTGTATTGTAGACTAGGTTGCTTAATTAACGGGTCATCTATGACTAAAAACCACAGGAGGGGCGAAACTACTGAAGAACAAATGCTCAGGGCTCATTGAGCTGACCAAATTATTTTTGCAAAAATCGACTATAATTTGGATTCTGCTGCCTCCAGTTTCGCACGCTAAGTTGGCTGAGGTCCTCTTCCACTTGCGTGCGCCACCTGAGTCTTGGCCTTCCTCTACTGCGCTGTCCCTCGGGGGCGGATTCGAAGACTTTTCGGACCGGAGCATTGGTGTCCATGCGCTCTACATGACCCAGCCATCTCAGTCTTTGGATCCTCACTCTTCTGGCTAGGTCCATGTCACTGTACAGTCCATACAGTTCGTCGTTGTATCTCCTCCTCCGCTCACCGTCAATGCAGACGGGACCGAAGATCGCCCGAAGAATTTTTCTCTCGAAGCAACCAAGAACACCCTCATCCATTTTTGATAATGTCCATGCCTCTGCGCCATAGAGAAGGACCGGGATTATTAAAGTCTTATAAAGGGTGACTTTTGTTGTCCGAGAGAGGGCTTTGCTACTCAATTGCCTTCTTAACCCAAAGAAACAGCGGTTGGCAAGAGTTATTCTTCGCTTGATCTCAGCGCTGGTGTCGTTGTCTGTATTTATAGCGGAGCCTATGTAGACAAAGTCCTTAACTACCTCAAAGTTATATCTGTCGAGGGTGACATTCTGTCCGAGACGTCGGTGTTGGTTGTCCTTTTTGCTTGACAGCATATACTTGGTCTTGCCCTCATTGACCGCTAAACCCATTTTCGCAGCTTCCGTCTCAATACTTGCGAAAGCGCCACTGACATCACGCTGCTTTCTCCCGATTATGTCAATATCGTCGGCGTATGCGAGTAGTTGGACGGACTTTTGAAAGATAGTGCCTCTTGTGTTTGCTCGTGAGTTTTGCACTATTCTTTCAAGTACGATGTTGAAAAAATCGCATGACAACGCATCGCCTTGTCTAAATCCTTTCTGGACATCAAAGGTCTCGGTGAGATCTTTATCGACCTTGATGGAGCAGCGTGCATTCTCCATCGTTATCCTGCACAGACGGACCAGTTTGGCAGGGATGCCAAAACTAGACATTGCTCTATATAGCTCGTCTCTATAGATGCTGTCATACGCGGCCTTAAAATCGATGAATAGGTGGTGGGTATCGATCTAAAGCTCATGGGTCTTCTCCAAGATCTGCCGTAGTGTGAATATCTGGTCGATGGTGGACTTTCCTGGCCTGAAGCCACACTGATATGGACCTATCAGGTTGTTGACGAACGGCTTCAGGCGTTCACACAATACGGCGGATAAGATCTTATATGCGATGTTAAGGAGACTGATGCCTCTGTAGTTGGCGCAGTTCAGAGGGTCTCCTTTCTTGAGAATTGGACAAACAATGCTGAGGTTCCATTCATCGGGCATACTTTCTTCCGACCATATTTTACAGATGAGTTGGTGTATGCTCCTTACCAAGTCATCGCCTGCCGCTTTGAAGAGCTCGGCAGTCAGGCCACCCGCTCCAGCAGCTTTGTTGGACTTAAGCTTCGATATGGCTATCTTCACTTCATCCAGGTCGGGTGGACGGAATTGTTGGTCATCATCGTCCAGGTTGAAAGGTTGATTCTGCCTGACAGCGGTATTTGGTCCGTCATCGCCGTTATACAGTCTGCAGAATTGATCTTTCCAAATCCTCAGCATCGACTGCGATTCTACTACGATGTTCCCTTGTTCATCTCTACAGGCTTCGGTTCGGGGTTTGTTTCCGTGGCATGTTGTTTTTACCTTTTGGTAAAACTTCCGAACCTCATTCCTGGGATAGCATCTCTCAATTTTCTCGATCGCGCGCTTCTCATGCTCTCTCTTCTTCCTCCTGAGAAGCCGGTGCTCGTCTCTCCTCTTCCGCTCATAGAGCTCATGAGCAGCTCTGGTCTTTCTAAGCAGCGCCGCGTTATATGGATCTTGCTTAGCTGCATGTGCCGGCATTCATCATCGAACCAGGGGTTTCGTTGTGGTGGACGAGTGAAACTCAGCACATCAGAAGCGGCATCTCTGATGGTGTTTTGGCAGTGTTTCCAATGGTCTTCTGTGCTTGATGCTGGCGGCATTGGACCTCTTAAGAGATTAAGAGACACTCGATCGGAAAAGGACCTGGCGATCTCTTGCGATTGTAGCCGTCTGACGTCGAATTTTCTCACAGCATTAGTTTGTCTTGGCGTAGTTTGGGATATCCGCACCCGTACCTTGGCTACAACAAGGTAATGGTCCGAGTCGATGTTGGCTCCTCGGAACGTACGGACATCCATAATGCTGGAGGAGTGTCTTGCGTTGATCGCAATGTGATCAATCTGGTTGACTGTTGATTGATCAGGAGTTCTCCAAGTCCCCTTGTGTATGTCAAGATGTGGGAACCGCGTGCTAGCCATGACAATGTTTCGCCCCGCCGCAAAGTCGATTAGCCTGAATCTGTTATCGGAGGTGGTGTTGTGCAGGCTATATTTTCCGATTGTTCCACCAATGATACCCTCTCTCCTAGCTTTGCATTAAAATCACCGAGGACAATTTTAATGTCATAGCTAGGGCATTGCTCGTAGGTCTTGTTGAGGAGCTCGTAGAAGGCATCCTTGTTGTCGTCATCTTTCTCCTCTGTGGGGCATGCGCGCATATAAGGCTTATGTTGGCGAATTTAGCCTTGATTCGGTTTGCTTCGAGGCGCTCGCTCACATGCCGGAAGCTGAGGACTTCTCGTCTTAGTCTGCCTCCGACAACAAATCCGCATCCAAATAAGCGCTGCTTTTGCCGTCGATAGCAATTGCCGTAGTAGATGTCGTAGTTTTTCATCTTCTTTTTGTCCGGCCCATCCCATCGCATTTTTTGGATGACGGTTATGTCTGCTTTGCTGCAGTCTAGGGCCTCTGCTAGTTGCTCGGCTGCACGTGGTCTATTAAGGGATCTAACATTCCACGTGCATATCCGAAACTCATTGTCCTTAAATCGTTTGCGTGGGTTTTCAACAGTAGATCCGTCTATATCCGGGGCTTGTTTTCGCGTGTTGAAAATGTTAAGGCAAGCAATCGAGACACTTTAAATGAAAAAGAATGAGTCTGGTTGGATACTGTTTTGGTCCACCTTCTTCAAAAAAGGGCTCAATACATGATATCGATACCACAATGTACCGCCAACTTGGGTACAGTTTAAAGTTCTAAGGTCTCGCGGCAAACTGTATTACCATCGTTCATCGGTTGATCACATGTTCTTTCTTTTGGATTATGGTTTTGTGTCTTATCATGTTCTCGTCGATACTTCTTCCAAACAGTTCAAAACTGTCATGACGTTTGGAGAACGCATCCATATCAGGCTTTGACAGGTCATCATACGACACTACTTAAGAGCAGCTATCGACGAAATTTACGTTCCTATCTCTCGTCTGAGACTTGTAGATCTGAGTTAAGACACAACCTTGTCGATAGCGGATACAGGGGTATGCTCAAATATACAATATGTATGCTGTGTAGGCCTTAAGTCTATAAGTCTGATTACAGACATTTTTCCTAGACTTGAATTCTTTTTGTCGATGAAGTATATCCTTATATCCGATGGGTCTTGCTATTTTTCTACAGGGAAAGGCAGACTTTTTCAGCAGCGAATTACACATTATAGTGGTTTGAGTAATAATATTTTCAGAAGCTTGTAAACATAAAGTTAAGCGGATTAGCTTGTGGTGTTAGCTTCATAAATGTTCTTTCATAAAGGTTCCTCTTTTTTGGATCATGTCATTTGTGATCACTATAATATGCTGATGATGATATTTTGCATTTAAACGTGCCAGTCTTGCTTTCTTCCCACTGAGACTGTGATTTGAATTTAAATTCATCATTAGACGGAGTGTGGGCACACAATCGGGTGAACAGGTCCATTTCGTGAAATTAATCGCTCGTAAAGAGTTTCTTTCAGTAAATTCATGGTATCGCGCCCTGTGTGGCCCTCCAATTGAGGCATGAAAAAATTAGTGGTGCCTCTGTACCACTCACCACTGACTGTTATGTTCTGATCAAAATCATTTTTGGAGATATATGGATAATTGATTCCACCGCACCATAAAGCCCTCCAAATGTGACTTCTTCTGGATGAAATTGTGCCTCGACGATGGCTTGTGGATTATCATTGCTCCAAATGTGACAATTCTGTTAATTGATATACTCGTAGCTATTTAACCAAAAGCGTGCTTCGTCACTGAACAATATTTCAGCAATAGCAATATTTCCGTCGGGCTATTGTTCAAATGTACGGTGATGATCCTGTGGCCTGAATTCCTGTACAAGTTGAATCATTGCAAGCACGTTAACCAAGAGCTCTACGAAAAATTGTCCATAAAGTCGTTGGACACAAGATTAATTGTTAACCACGATAACGAATTGACATATTTGGATCAACATCAACACTATGTTTCAGACCATCAATTCATGTTTTCAAAATAAGCAAACATTATTCCAACGTAAATCTATTCGTGGTGAATTTCCAAACCAAATTAACCTCAAAACTAATGAGAACTGTCAAATCGGGGATAACAGAAAAAAATGATGCCAATTTAAAGTTTTCCAACTGGGTCTCCAGTTGCACCGTAGGTGAAAATTTAGGGCTGAGGCGGGAATACATCTTGTTGAATTAGTCAACCCTAAAAGGTATCTAAAAATTCAAAAGAAGAATCCCTTTGTTAAAAAAAAATTAACAAAAGGATCGCAATAAGCTTCGGATTAACTTACAAAATGTGCCATAGACATGCATAAAACAAGCGACTGGTGACAATTCACATCAGGGCTCAATTCGAAAACATAAATTCCATTTTTGTGACGCGCCGCGGAGAAAAACGAAACAACCTAGCAAGGATTTTACAAAATAGACAAGCTATGGACAATGCCCCATGTGTATAGATGTCAGGGCTGGACAAAAATTGTTGATAAATTTAATTGCAATTAAAATATTAAAATCAATCGCAATTGAAATTAAATGCAATTAATTCATTTAATCAATTAATTAATTGCAATTAATATAAATTGATTGACGCGCTACTGTGTCACCCTGGCAAATACAAAATTTATTCTGATGACAGAGAGATTTTAGCCTCTGTGACTATAGTGATAAGTTTACCGAATGCTCTGTTACTGTTGAGGTTTCTCAGAGGCAAAGCTGTTCGATTTTTCTCTTTTTTTATTTTGATGACGCCTTGTTCATGGTAAGGGATTATACAACTTACTTCCTTCTTCTTTTTTAAGCCCCTTAAAAAACTAATCGCAGTAAAGTAAAGGTCTTAGGTCGTGGGTTGGGAAAGGCTTTTTCCAGACTGTGCTAAAATTGAAGTGGTTCATAGATGATTTAGTTCATCCAATTTGTAGATCTGCATGATTTCTTTTCCTCTTATTCTGCCGATTTGTACCATGATCCGCCTAAACTGAACAACCCACAGTTTCAGTTCAAGTTATTCCACTTTGGAAAAAAAACATCAGCACCCACTTATTTCTTGTTCAGGCAGTAAAGTGGAGATAGTGAAATCTCCAAAGAGTGTCCTTAAATTATATTGGGTGCAGTTCTTCATCAGCCAGTGGCCGACCGACTTCTGAACTTGGAAAGCGACCCATATAGGTTTACGGGCAGTTTTACCCCCTGATAGGAACGACGGTGTTCAGTCAGTGAAGCGCTAAGAACGGTACGGAAACTCACGACGAACCAGAGGCCCATGAGTCGATACTTGAAGGAATCTATAATTGGAATAGGTGGATTAAACGAGTTATTTTTGATTCGGAGTAAGGTTGACAATTGCCGGGAATCAATCATAGCAATTCCTCATTAGCTGTTTAAGAAAAACATCAAGTAGTACCACACCATAAATCCAACTAGACATTCGCAAAATCAGGATGACGTTCCATTAGATTTAAAAAATAGAATGCTATTGTATGATACTTAGGTTAGGAAAAATAGGCTGTGCCATAAGACGAAGACACTAGGCACCAAAACGGGCCCATCGCGATCCCCTGTTTGTATGATACTAAAGCTTTTCGTCGCATTAATATGAGAAGCTGACCATATCTGCCTTTCATTTGTCGGAAAGAGAACTGATATCTTTAATACATAAGCCAAGCTTTGAGATCTGCCGAAAATCTTATTCCTACAGAGATGAGAGGGTGCTCCAGTGGGTGCTTGAGAATCATTTCATTTTGTTACGTTTGAGGTTCAATCATCAGAACTACAGCATTAGCTATCCAAGAGTTTTAACTTGGATTAATCAATACATTTCATACTGGTTTCAATGACTCGAATATCCAAAGTAGTTGTTATTCCAATATTTCACACAAAAAGAGTCCTTTGATCGCAACAGCTGCTTTGGCTATCAGCATAGATATCACGAGTCATGTCACACCATCCAACTGGTTTTCCACAATCACCTTTCGAGTACCGCATATCTTGTGCCCACGAATCAGTGTTATTCTGCTCTATGCATCCAGGTTCATGTCTCAGTGTGAAGATAGACTTTCATTCAATCATCTCTGAGATGATTGGGATATACCAAAGTTTCCGGATTCACTTCAGAGAGTGCAATGAATTAACGATGCTCTATGATGTCGTTGTTGTTATATAGCACATTTGGTAGTACACCACATCCTTGAATCCAAAAGAACACATGACGGTGCTTTGACCAACAATGGCAGTCAAATTGATCATATTGCGATTGACGTTGGGTTTATTACTCGAAATAACCGGACATTTTGAGGTGCCAACAATGACGCAGACCATTATCTTGTTGTAAAAAATTTACGAATGTTAATATTAAGGACATCGTAGTTCTGAACAAATTTGACACCCTACAGCTGCAATCGCAAGAGGTCGGCCGAGCCTTTGTCAACATCTCTCATCAAAATTCCGCCTCTGATTTGAAGGGCTTGGTTCGCTGATAAATGACGGTGGACGTTTGCAACCAAGCAGAACGCATATTACTCGTATGCAGCATTGCTGCGAGGACGGGACATGATACGACTAGCACCAACAGCAGAGACCGAACGCAAATTTGTCCAAAAAAAAAAAGGAAATGCAAAATCCGCCAAGTTGAAGCGATCTAAAGATAATATTGCAGAAGAGCAGTGAGGAAATTGCGCTGTAAAAGAAGAGGACGTACCACGCAAAAAGAAGAGGCATACACTTGCTCAGCATTTGTTACATGATCGCTGCTTGCAGCTTTATGTGAAATCGGATTGAATGCATGCTTAGTCCATCATCGACCAACTATTCTCCCTGCAACAGATATGTGAAAAGCCTTGCTACTTGCTACCCACCACACCACCCCTTAACAGATTTTGAGGTTACTTATCACAGTTCCTTTGGAGGTGAGCTCTGCCGATCCGTATTATCCATTTATTCGTATCCGTATCTTGCCAAATGCTGTCAAAATGTGACCAAAGGCTCCATCCCAATCAGTATAGAAGACTCTATGCAAAGCACTCATGACTGCCGTCATTTTATATGTAGAGTCATGGAAGCATGGACATTGAGCGGCTTAAAGTCTTTTGGCTTCTTACAGCAAAAGGTTGTCCATGAGATTTAAACTGACAAATTATGGCTGTGATAGAGGATAAGCAATGAAGGACTATATCGACTTGACGGCGAAGTTAATTTAGTTACAAGGCAGCACGTGTAGTTGGTAAGATATTTACCAGTTAAGAGATCTTTCGAATCAATTTCAGTGGGAAAATGTAGTAAACTACCTTAGGAACTGACTCCTGCGAACTCGGTTTCCTTAAATAAGGAGAGGTACATATGTTGGTAAATATCCAGGACAGTCCAGTTTGTAATTTGGCATCCATAGTGAAGCGAAAACCTAAGAACTACACCTTTTTCCTTGTTCTACTCAAACTCAAAATCTGCGAATATGTGTGTGTATCTCCGTGTTTACAAAAATCCAGTCCAGCCATCTAGTGTTAAAGGTAACATTAGATACGTATCTACGTGCCGGAAGTAAATTTGTTGATCAGTACTCTATATTTATATCATGCCTCCTAGTAGCCTCTTATTAAACTGCAAGTCCCACTAAGCCCTTATATAAATCCTCGGAATATTTACACCCGATTGACTATCAAAAACGTAAGCCATCTATTTGAAAACACCATCATCCGCCATATACTCGTACACCTATGTAAGTCCTTAGTATTGTGTTCCACGAAATAATATCGAGCTCCTAATAACTTGAAATCAACCCCTAAACCTTCATAGCCAAAGTAGAAGCAAAGTCAAATCCCTTTCATTGCGCTCCATCACACACAAATTGTGCGCCTCTATCACACCTGCATTCCTTAATCCCTCAAACCAAAAGTACACATACGCTTTCACAAGTCTGGTAATATTTTTCTCATCCTTAAACTTTGCATTTCACCCTTCTCCACAGGTCTATGTAACAATGGATGATTGCAAGAAATTGGGACGCCTCTCAGCTAAACCCAACTCAAGCTGTGCCAAATCACTTCATATTCTGCATGGCGAGCACATAATTCATATTCAACGTGTTGTACCCAATAAATCGGTTCAGGTGCTAATCGATGGCATGGAAGTTAGGAAGCTGCCATTCAAGGATACCTGGCTTAGTATCACAGAGACCAATAGCAACGAATTGAAACTCACGTTACCTGATTCGCATGTCGAAGTGACTAGCTCTTTCGACGATATGGCATTCTCGGTAAGTTCATTCCTTTCCTCCATAAAAACAGAAAAAAAAAAAAAAAAACCGATAGCATCTATGGTATATTCTCTGGGTGTCTATGGGGTATGAGTATGTGACACACGTGTGTATGTGTTTGAAAGGATTTTTGAAATGACTCAATCTTCTTTAGATACGTGTGCCTAGCATTAAATATGGCAGCAAAATGGAAGGTCTTTGCGGCGACTGCAACGGGGATCCGGACAATGATCTGCAAATGAATCCAGCCAAGAAGAAGAAGGGTAGCTGGAAGTCACCACCATCGGCACCAGTCGATATTAGGGATGTTGTTGAAAGTTGGCAGGCAGATGAATCTAAATTGGGATTAGATCAGGATGAGTGCCTAAGCGAAGAGGTACCAGTGGACACATGTATTCCACTGCCACCAGAAAAGGATCCATGCTTCAAGTTCTTCGATGAGAAACTCTTCGGGCAGTGCAATATGATTGTTAGTCCATTGATTTATGTGTCGGCATGTCAACAGGATATGTGCAAACCCGGTAATGACCAGAAGGGAGCATGCAACTCTTTAGCAGCCTATGCGAGGGAATGTGCTAGGAATGGAGTTTGTCTCAATTGGAGAAGTGCAGACTTGTGTCCATACGATTGTCCAGAGCATTTAGAATACGAACCTTGTGGATGTGTTAAGACCTGTGAATCCATCACTAGTGCCGATGTATTCGAGGTGGTGAATATGAAGACGAACACTGTGATCAATCCAAAGAAGGAACTCGAATGTAGTGCTGGTACTAGTGAGGGGTGCTTCTGTCCACCTGGAAAAGTGTTGGATGGTGACAAGTGTGTGCTAGAGGAACAGTGTATCAAATGTGATGATGGTGAGCATGCAGTTGGAGATGTCTGGAAAAAGGATAAGTGTACCGATTGCAAGTGCAATAAGGATGGCAAAACCGAATGCACTGTCCAAAACTGTCCAGTTCAAGAAAGCATTTGCTCTGAGGGCTTTATGCCATCGAAAATCACATCATCGGAGGAGTGCTGTCCAAAATACATTTGTGGTAGGTTTCCTTAAAATTCTGTTGATCTGTTGATGGTTTTAGTTGGATTTTGCCTTAATTTCAGTTCCTGAGCCGAAAGTTCCCACTCCAATCACCTGCCCTGATGCGCCTCTACCCAAATGCGGTCCAGGTCAATTTAAGAAACAAAAGACCGGAGCTGATGGGTGTCCTCAATTCATTTGTGGTAAGACAATTTGTGTGTTGTATTCAAAGTCCAGTTCTTAAGATTTTTTATTTGTTTTTCTCTAGAATGCAAACCTGCTTCCGAGTGTGAACCATTTGAAGAGTCTATTCCACTCAAGCCTGGTGAGAAGATTGTCCAAGATAACTCTGGTTGTTGCCCAACACAGACCATTGTATGTGACACTAAGACTTGTCCAGAATTACCAACTCATTGCCAGAATAAATTATTCAACTTCAAAGTTATCACACACATTGGAGACTGTTGTCCGACCGTTGTTTGCAGTAAGTCGTATAATCCTTCCAAATTATATAATTTGGTCTAATGAAACGTCCTTTCTCTTTAGCTCCACCGAAAGATGCTTGTATCGTTGTTATGGACGGTATTCAAACCCTTAAGCCGCTGGGTGAAAAATGGAAAGTTCCCGGAGAGCCATGTCTTTCGAAACTCTGCGCTTATGGTCCAAATGATACAACCGAACTTAACGAGATTACAGAAAAATGTGACACGAATTGCCCGAAAGGCTTTGAGTACCAGAATTTGGATGAAACCAAGTGTTGCGGTAGCTGCATCCAAACGAAGTGCGTGTTTGAAGAGAGTCTTTATTTGCCCGGAGATGAGTGGCTTAGTCCTGACAACTGCACTACATATTCTTGTATTGATGCAAATGGTCAAATCCTAATCAGTTCGTCAAAGGAAGTCTGCTTGGATGTAAGTGACTGTCCACCAGAACAACTGGAAGATAAGGGTTGCTGCAAAGTGTGTAAACCCGTCCCTGAAAGTCAAAGTAAGTACAACCATTCTAAAGTTCTTCATTTATAACCATCTCGTCCTTCGACAGAGAACTGCCTTCCAACATCGCTCGCGGAAACTGAAACCATAAAACTTGTACGAGTCAAGGAACCAAAACATGGTGTCTGTGTCAACAAGGAACCAATTCTTGGATTCACAGAGTGCTATGGTTCTTGTCATTCAGGATCTAAGTACAATGTTGGTAAGTATAAAATCTAAATCTCATTTGTATATCTTTTGCTGATGAATTGTCATTTTGCAGAGAACTTTGGACAAGATAAAATGTGCTTCTGTTGTTCTATAGAGCACTACAAGACTATTTCAGTTTCTTTGACGTGTGAAGACAACTTTAAGATATCCAAAGATGTAAGCTTAACTATTTGAGGAGTTCATAGAGAGCTGATTCTAATTATTTTTGTCATTTTAGATTGAAATTCCATCCTCATGCGAATGCAGTGCATGTTCAGACTCCGGCAATGGCGGCTACTTTCCGCAGATTGATATTCGCCAATCCAATAGTAATATGATTCCACTCAAACGCTTACTTTAGATAGCATCTGATTCAAGATCACCTATTATTTTGGTGTAAACCATTTCATTCGCATTTATAGTTTTAAATAAACATTCAGAAAATTTATCCAGAGTTTTAAGATACATATGTAGGTTGAAAACAGAGGAACGTTTCTTGAAGGTTCAACTTTTTAGGATGCGAACCAACGGCATGAGAAATGAGGAGAACATGAATATTGAAAAGAGTCATAAATCAGTTGGTACATCTGCATGATACACGCGTGAAAAGATAAATCGAATAGAGCTACCTCAAGTCTATAAAGTTGAACAAGCAAGATCTTTGGAGTCGCCTTATCTAGATCTTAATAGACGAGAGGAGTACGATGACCATCTATCACGACATATGATAGTGGATTATATCTAACCCGTCGCCTAAAGCAAAATGCAGTTCTTCTGTCTGCGGTGCGTGAAAGAAATAAGTCTGCAGTCGATGTATTGTAACTCAAACAAATTCTGTTGTTGCTTCATAGCAAGAAACTGCTCCTATTCGATTGTGGATTTTCTGTACGTGGCAGACTTATCCACATGGTGTTTAGCTTCCAACATACGGACGAGCAACTTACAAGCATAGGCTTTATATATGCTCATGCCATAGGAAAGTTGGTCAGCATAGCCCACAACGACGACAAATCGTGTAACGGACTAAGGCTTCTTGAATTAACTAAAGCAAGCACACGGTTTCCTCATCTCAATATACAAACGGTCTCAAAATCATGAAACGCTAAATAAATATAGTTTTCTTAAGGTTCGAATATTTTGAGGAGAACAGATTGACAAAAATCACCGCCTTGTTGCAGCCAAGGGGTGAATGCGCTGTCATCATTACACAACGATCCGAGCTATATACTACCTTGTTCAGAAAGTTCCCGGAATAACCACTGCTGAAACGCGTTCCCCGTAGCAGTTTTTTTTAACTCGATTGAACAGAAAGAAGTCTCAGGAAGCCATATCAGGTGAATTCAGTGGCAAGTGGATGGTATTTGTTGCATTTTTCGTCAAAAAATTAGAAATAATGATGCCCACAATTCTGGTCTTAGACGGATCCATAAGCAATGTTCAAGTCCTCCACTATCTCTCTGATCGTTAATTTGCGGTTATTGACCAACATTTCTTTTACTTCATCAATGTTTTCCTCGGTTTTCGATGTCGATGGTCATCATCTTCGATTGACTCAGGACCACTTTTGAACCGCTCGTACCACTGGTAAACGACCGTTTTCTTTAGAGAATCGTTGCCAAAGCACTTTTCCAACATTTTCAACACACAGAGATAGATGTACTCTTGGCTACGTAACTTTTGCAATTGTCAAGCTATGACGCTAAGATTTAGAGGGAATATCAACAACAGATGTGCCAACTTAACAAAAAAAGCACTCAAATCAGAACAATGGGAGCGCCACACGGGAACTTTCTGGTTGAGGTAGTAGAACTATGTCTAGTCCTGGTATCTATGCCAAGGTCGCCTGTCTGTGCAGAATGACAATTGAATATGTTTGTGGCTTCGTTAAAGCCGGTAACGATTTAAACAACTAACGGAGAGCCTTAATGTCAAAAACGTTTTAGACAATGTGACGCGCACTTACATCATATTTGATTGAATTTTATGGAACTTCCTTAAAGTGTGAAAGAAATGAGTATCACAGTCAGACTTCAAAAGACAGTGAAGCGGAATAAATATTCACTTGACTGAATTGGGTATTATAGTTTAACTAAGATCAAGATTCTAAAGAGATTCGTAAGATGAGAACAAGCTTTGTGTTACATTTGGTGTACACGTCGTCCTATTCCTGTAGGGCAATGTGTATACGTTTATCAAACAACGACTATACATCAAAGAACATTTCTTAATTCCATCAAATACGACACCTTCAGATAGGGCTCTTCCGAACCATTAACGCCAGCAACAACGCCAGAACATGTGGCTCACGTAAGATGCGAAATTATCTACAATCCACATAAATTCATAGGAAAGACTGCGGCCTGTGCCGCCGGTATAACTGCCTTCCTTGTAAAAAATACGAAAGTTCTGGTCCCTTAATAGGCCACTTGCAGCCGCCAGCATCAAGCATCGAAGACCATTGGAAACACTGCCAAAACACCATCAGAGATGCCGCTTCTGATGTGCTGGGTTTCACTCGTCCACCACAACGAAACCCCTGGTTCGATGATGAATGCCGGCAAGCACATGCAGCTAAGCAAGATGCATATAATGCGGCGCTGCTTAGAAAGACCAGAGCTGCTCATGAGCTCTATGAGCGGAAGAGGAGAGACGAGCACCGGCTTCTCAGGAGGAAGAAGAAAGAGCATGAGAAGCGCGCGATTGAGGAAATTGAGAGATGCTACTCCAGGATTGAGGTTCGGAAGTTTTACCAAAAGGTAAAAATAACATGCCACGGAAACAAACCCCGAACCGAAGCTTGTAGAGATGAACAAGGGAACATCGTAGTAGAATCGCAGTAGATGCTGAGGATCCGGAACGATCATTTCTGTATACTGTATAACGGCGATGACGAACCAAATACAATTCCGTCCACCCGACCTAGATGAAGTGAAGACAGCTATATTGGCGCTTAAGTCCAAGAAAGCTGCTGGAGCGGATGGCCTGACTGCCGAGCTCTTCAAAGCGGCAGGCGATGACTTGGTAAGGAGCATACACTAACTCATCTGTAAACTATGGTCGGACGAAAGGATGCCTGAAGCCGTTCGCCAACAACCTGATAGGTCCACATCAGTGTGGCTTCAGGCCAGGAAAGTCCACCATCGATCAAATATTCACACCACGGCTGATCTAGGAGAAAACCCATGAGCTTTAGATCGATACACACCACCTATTCATCAATTTTAAGGCCGCGTATGACAGCATCTATAGAGACGAGCTATACAGAGCAATGTCTAGTTTTGGTATCCTTGCCAAACTCGTCCGTCTGTGCAGGATGACGATGGAGAATGCACGCTGCTCCATCAAGGTCGGTAAAGATCTCACCGAGACCTTTGATGTCCAGAAAGGATTTAAACAAGGCGATGCGCTGTCATGCGATTTTTTCAACATCGTACTTGAAAGAATAGGGCAAAACTCACGAGCAAACACAAGAGGCACTATCTTTCAAAAGTCCGTCCAACTACTCGCATACGCCGACGATATTGACATAATCGGGAGAAAGCAGCGTGATGTCAGTGGCGCTTTCGCGAGTATTGAGACGGAAGCGGCGAAAATGGGTTTAGCGGTCAATGAGGGCAAGACCAAGTATATTCTGTCGAGCAAAAAGGACAACCAACACCGATGTCTCGGTCAGAACGTCACCCTCGTCAGATATAACTTTGAGGTAGTAAAGGACTTTGTCTACCTAGGCTCCGCTATAAATACAGACAACGACACCAGCGCTGAGATCAGGCGAAGAATAACTCTAGCCAACCGCTGTTTCTTTGGGTTATGAAGGCAACTGAGTAGCAAAGCCCTCTCTCGGACAACAAAAGTCACCCTTTATTAGGCCTTAATCATCCCGTTCCTGCTCTATGGTGCAGAGGCATGGACATTATCAAAAATGGAGAAAAATTCTTCGGGCGATCTTCGGTCCCATCTGCACTGACGGTGAGTGGAGGAGGAGATAGAACGACGAACTATATGGACTGTATAGCGACATGGACATAGCCAGAAAAGTGAAGATCCAAAGAGCAATGCTCCGGTCCGAAAAGTCTTCGAATGCGCTCCCAAGCTACAGCACAGTAGAGGAAGGCCAAGACTCAGGTGGCGCGCGCAAGTGGAATAGGACCTCAGCCAACTTAGCGTGCGAAACTGGAGTTAGCCAGCCAGGGATCGAGCTGGCTGGAGAAGCTTGTTGAGCCGAGGCACAGGTCCAGCGCGAATTGTAGCGCCACTTAAAGTAAGTAAGTAAGTATTTAAATAAGCAATCTTGATTCAATCCTTAACAATACCCTTCAGACACTCAGCTCCGCCAACAAAATCTAATTTTTATGGTTTCCTGGTCATGAGGGAATCGAAGATGATGAAAAAGCCGATAAACTGGCCAGGAGAGGCTCATTAACTCTGTTTAAAGGTCTTAAACCCTTCTGCTTTATTTCAAAATCGCCATTTAATGTAGCCTTAGTAAGCTGGGAGCAATCAAAATGGCCAGTCTTGCCGTTTAGCCCTGTAAAAGCAATACTGATAGATCTCTAAATCTCAGCAGGCATAATATCAAGAACTTATGAGGCTATCTCACACGGCACCACGGGGTATGATATCACCTTCACAAAATGAGCTTTGCCAACTCTCCGGAGTACCGGCTTTGTCTTGAAGAAGACGGAATAACTGAACATATCCCATGTGGTCCATACCTCTGTGAATTAAGAAAGAGGATATTTTTCAGGGGACAATTGAGTTCCGAGGAAATGAGAAAATCCTCTGCTGGTAGCATCACACACTTTATACAGAAAGAAGAAACTCTACTTGTCCTTAATTTATCTGGCCCTTTTGGCACAAAAGACCGACCGATCGACGTGCCGCGATTCACCTAGGTAGGGCGGAAGATTAGAAAAAAACAAAAATTTATCATAGCTAAGCCATTGAATATACAAATATGTTCGGAGGTCGTACATATTCGTCCCGTACATTGTAAACAGCCGATTGCTTAAAACTTTTTACGTAAATTCCCCTCAAACCCAAAATTCACATCGAAATATGCATTGTCTTCCTTCTTTGTTGTAGTCACCTTAACCGCGGCGTCTTATCCACTTAAGCCTAGACCATCCGGTCACACTTCTTGGATTGAGATTACAGCAGAATGTGGTCTGTTAAGCATCCCAACATTCCATATGCAAAGCTAAAGTTCGTTTTCCTTAAAACTATTGCTGTGGTCATTAGGATCAAGTTAGCCCGTGTCCGACGCTGTTTGGGAGAGGTTTAAGTATCGAAGTTTGTGTCATCAAAAGATGACAAGACTGAGAATCGCAAGGTTTCTTACTAGATGCTTGATGATTAAGGGTATCAACAGCCTTCAGTATTTTTCCCATATTCTACGGCAGTTAGAAAAATCTTCACTAGCCAAGTTCTAGCTCCGAAATTGCATCCGAAATCCAAATTGGTGTCTTAAAAAAACTTCGTAAAGACTAGCAATGGTTTGTACTGATATATGTGCAAGGATATCAATTGTAAGCAGTTTACATCGAAACATAATACACTGAGACAATTTCTGAGTACATAACGGCTTACAAGTGTGGACCACAAGCCTGCGAGTGTTTGTTTGGTAGTGCAGAACAAAACACAGCTTTCCAAAGACTCATCTCCCAGGGTTCCTTTTTAAAAATCGACCTAAAGCTAAACACGTAGGGATGACTTTTAACTTTTTGCTATCTATCATATTTTAAAACAAAACAAACGTGCTCCTCTCAAACCCATTTGCCGACGAGGTCAAATGGATTTTGCTTTTTATTTGGCTTATATCACTCTAAGCCAATGCCATAAAAGCGGATCGTGCCACAGCCAAAAAGCCAAAAGCATTAGGAAGGAATCAATTTATTTCCAACCCACATTTTGAATTCCCGTCTTCACACTTCCATAAATTTGTTATGACTTTAATAAACAAATTCCCATCGTTGTCATCAGCAGACTTCGCATCCTCAAATCCGGTCGAACCAAGAGATATGACAAGAGTCAACCGGAGCTGAGGAACGATGACTACGACAAAAAAAAATCCCGCCAAACATAAAACGAATCTAAGTCGCACACATGAATTCATTGATTTGTATCGAATTGTACTCGGCAGGAGCAAGCACATCGACATGATAAAAGAAGAAAAAATGAAAAATAACAAAAACCTGACGCAGACAAAGGACTGGCAGCACATCACTTGCCTAGCAGTCGTAAATCTGCGAGCCCAATTCGACGGCCTCTCTAAAGCACTGCCAGTGTCAGCCTCATACCTAAGTACATGGAGACCAAAGTGGATTCCTTCCATAAAACATTGGACCATCTAAAAGTGGAAGTGGCAAAAGTGGTGGTAGGAGGAAGAGGCAGAGAATACAATACATGACAGAATTCTTTTGAATTCACAAAATATTGCTCTTCCTCTTCCATCGAAATTCAATCAATTCCAAAGTCTGACTGAGTGGTGCATCCCAGTCCAGGTTAGCCCAGAGATAATTTGAATATACTCGTACACATTTTTTTTCTTTCGCTTTCCAACCCTTTGTAAAGGGTAATTTTGTGTGAAACCAGTTTCAGGACTGATCTGAGATACAGAACCCGAAGAGACCAGATCAGGGCATAACTAACCAAGACCGACTACTCATATTTGTGTTTGTAAACAAAGAAAAGGTTGGGAAGGCGATCTCAATTTATTCACTAGATGTCACCTACTAAAGAATTCTGAGAAAGCACATAAATTGTTGAATGCATTATGATGCAGTGGTGAGGAGATGCATTCATGAATTCTCAACTCACGAACTACACCAAGGATATGTACTACTGTACATCATTGAAAGGGTGAGCCACACTCCACACTCCATACACAAAACATGCAACATTTGGATGAATTTTATTCTGAATTGTGTTCGTCCTTGTACGAGTACTCGTATAAGATACGAATACAACGGGTTTTACGACATATGAGTACATACCGAGAGTATCCTGTATCTTGTATTTTACTCTTTGGAATTTCCTTTGGTTTCGGTTATTTATGAAAGTCTACAAGAACTGTGCAAACAGATGCATGAAAAGAGATACTTGGTTTAATGTCAGGCCGAAGATGTGTCCTGGATTGTAAATCATTTCCATCGATTATGAGAAATATCTTCTTCTTCTTCTTCCAATTTAAGTACTTTCGAGGATTGAACTCGAGTGCATGGGCAGATTGTTAAGTGAAGTGAAGCATGCTTTGCGTTCAAACATTCTGTTAATATTTCTATTTGGCTAACATGAAACATAAGAACCAAGGTCTCATCTATCTTCAATCTATTATTCAATTATTATGGTTGGTTTAACCATATTTCGTTGTAAACTAAGTGTTCGATTCGATACCTTAACGTTCTATCAAAGGATTCCTTCTTCAATTTCGTTGAAGGTCTTTTGGAAGATTGTTCATTTTATGGTATGTTAACTATACTCCAGTGCACATGGAGTTTATCAGACGAGGCTGGTTCTGCTGCCCTGATGTCTGATATATGCGTCTCAGATATGGAGCAGAATCCCTCAAAAGGAGAACGTCCGGCGGATGAGCTCCCAAGATGGAGTCAACGGCGGCGTCAAACAATCAGACGGCAAAAACTTATGCGAGCTATTTCAACATATTTGGAGACTAGGTCCATAGGGATTTCCAGGATAAGTCAGGGTTTCTGGTAAAGGGATGGTAGCGGACGGAAGCTTGAACACCCCTTAAGTGATATACTGACACCCACTTTGTCCTCATTTAAACTAAGGAACTGTCCCTCCAGGTTACAGGTTGTGCTTTGAGGTAACTTCCCAACCGCGGAAGAAAAAACCTGTTTCAGAGACAACCACACGCCTCGGATACGGAGGGATACAATGTTAACGACCCCAGCAAACTCACAAAAAAAGACGAATCTTGGCTCTGCACCTGGAATGAAAGGTCCCTTAACAGACCGCGTGCAGCCGAACAACTCGCTGAGGCTGTAGACTGCTATAAAGCAGATAGTACCGCAAACCAAGAACTGCGAGGGAATGAGCCAGGCAAAAGACGGATGAAAAACGGCTGGCATTTGCCATATTGACTGCTGCAAAGAGAGAGGACAGCGCAGATGCGGATTTGTTATCCGAGGCAGACTCACGCAAAAAGTCTTAGGCTTCCGTCATGTAAGCGAACGCCTTGTAACAATCCGCATCAAGGCCAAACGCGGGAACATCACCCATATTTGCGTACACGACCCCTAAAGAAGAAAAGTATGTCGCGATCAAAGACGAGTTCTATGACTTGCTATACAGAACACATTATGCCCAGTACCCCAGCTGGGTAAAGAAGTCATTTTTGAGCGCGTCATTGGGAAACAAAGCCTGCACGAGACCATATTGGAAAACGGACTCAGGTTTTCAGACTTCGTGAAGGAACGCAATCTCATTGCAGCCAGCACGCGGTTTCCACACCCCAACATCCACTTGGGGTTGACTTGGCGGTCAACCAGATTGACCACATTGCGAACGTTCCGAGAAGCCAACATAGACTCGGATCACTACCTTGTTGCAGCCAGGGTATGGATGCGGATATCACGAAAACAACAGAGTCAAGTCAGAATTCACATTTTTGACCGAATGTCCCTCATCTTCTTTGAAATTCTGAAACCCCTCATACAATCCATAGAACACCAATGGGAATATTGTCAAAGAGCCATCAGCGAAGCAGCATCTGACATAATTGATTATATACTGTCACCACAACGAAACCTCTAGTTCGATGACGAATGGCTGCGCATGCAGCCAAACAAGAGGCATGCAATGCTGCTCTGCATCACAGGACGAGAGCTGCTCGTGAGCTCTACAAATTGAAAAAAAGGGAAGAACACGAAAAGCACGCTGTCGAGGAAACAAAGCGATTGTATTGAGATTGTTGAGATTGCGATATCGAGAGTTAAGTCGAACAAAGGTGCTGGCCTATACGCCCGTTCCAGCTGAGCCGTTTAAACCAGCAGGAGATGACGCGGTTAGGAAAATGCACCAGCTCATCTGAAAGATATGGTCGGAAAAAAGCATGCCCGATTAATGAAACTTTAGCATCGCTTGTTCAATCCACAAGAAAGGAGATCCCGTCGACATCGCCAACTATAGGGGAAATAGTCTCCTGAACATCGCCTACAAAATCATCTCTGCCGTTTTGTGTAATCGCTTGAAACCGATCATGAGCAGTCTGATAGGGTGATAAGGGGTGGTTTTAGGCCAGTGAAGTCTACCATCGATCAAATGTTAACACTACAACAGATCTTGGAAAAGACCCTAGAATTCCAGATCGACACCCATTGCCTGTTTATCGACTTTAAAGCCGCATATGACGGCGTGCGTATATAATGCCATGTTAAGTTTTGGCATTTGACTCGTCAGATTGTGCAAGATGACAATGAAGAATATTCGCTGCTCTATTAATTAACCGCGAACAAAAGTTCCTAAAAAGGTTTAAGACAAGGCGGCGCGCAAAATTCACCGGCCAGTAGAAGGGAAACTATTCTCTACTAGACTTCCAAATTGCTTATGTACGCAAATGACGTCGACGTTATTGGACGAGGACAGATAGACCTCAATGAGGCATTCGCAGTTATCGAAGCAGAAGCGGCTTAAATCGGTCTCACGGTAAATGAGGCAAACGGTAAGGTGTCAAAAAAGGACCCTCAACTTCGACAACGTGGTCAGAGTGTCACAATTGGCAGCTATAACTTCGAGGTAGTTAAAGACTTCGTCTACCTAGCCTCCGCAGTTACAAGCAGCAACGATACCAGCACGGATATAAGACGTAGAACAAATCTTGCCAACCGCTGCTTTCTGGGTTCAGGAGGCAATTGAGTAGCAGAGCTCTCTCGAGAGGACAACGTAGCAGAGGACAGCCGAATCTACTCCTCAATCAACTTGGAGTGCATCACGAATGCAAGGAGCTGGCGAAAAACCGTGTCAGTTGGAGAGACTTGCTGGCTGAGGCCCAGGTTCACCCCGGACTGTAGCTCCACTTAAGAAGAATTTGACCGAAAAAGAGACAATTCAGAACGTTAGTTGGCTACAGTTCTTGGCAAACACACCAAACACGTTCTTCGTAAAATGCTGATTTTCGTAAAACAGAAGAATTTTGGGCAACGGTATTGATCTCACTCAGGTCTTCAAAACTTCGAAAAGTAATCTAAATAATAATCATGAAACAACAAGGCCGGCTTCCAGAATCTTTAAGGTTTTCCTAAGAACTACGCTTTGTTATGTATGCCTCAGTCTTATCAGCCAGGACCTTTTGCAACAAACAACAATCTGATTCATCATAACCTATTCTCTATATCTAATTTCTTAAAGTATCTTTGTCCCCTAGGAAGTACTTAACACCTAAAAATTTCATTTTTATTTGTGCTATTCTCGTAACACAAAATATTACGAGTACAACCTAGCTGCTCAAGTTACAGCTGCTAAACCCTTTAAAGGGGCAACAGGATAACCTTAACAATCATTGCTAGTTCCATTCATCCCCAACTCGTGCTTCGGCACAATTTTTATTCAACAAATTGGATCTAAATGTCTTGACACTCGTAAAACTTGAAATTACGCTCAATGTGCAACATTTAAACTGAAATCTCGCATGCAACGAGGTTATAAAATAGCTCCAAGGTATTTCCTCAACCAAACGCCTCAACAAGACAAATGCGAGTAAATTTACAAACTCACCTCTGTTCTGGGTCTGGATTGAAAGACTTGTCTTACGAATCGTCTCCTTCCATTGTCTGAAGTCCTTCGCGCCTTTAGCCCATGAGGCTAAATAAGACTTTGATACGATGACCATGTTATGGTTTTTCTGCACGAAAACAGTTTATTTAGATTGCACAGTACAAGGGTACACAACAGTAGTATCTACAACGAGACTATTCACAAAAGAAGTAAATATCTACAGCGGGAGTGCTGGTGGTTATTTAAGGAGCTTAATTCGCAGCCTGCCTCCTCCCCTGTTTGATGTATCTTAAGGCCGGTGAACCTTTAATTCTCTGATAATTTCTCAAATGTGGTTGCCTTCTTTTATTGTTTTTGCAGGGTGGTAGTCGACTGGGGTAAGATCTAGTTTGAGGAACAAGGAAAATTTTCAATCTGAATTACGATGCATAGTCATGTCCTGGGTGGAATTTTATGGGTGTGTGGTGGGTGGTAAGTCAACTTTAGCTTTTTGGAAGCAGTACCAAGTGAGTATACGTGTAGAACTCAGGTGTGTTTCATTTGTTGGTGCGGAGTTGAGTTGTGTTAGAGAGTGTAGCTGCCTTATAGCTTGAGTTTAACAGTCTCTCAACTTTTGCGATAATACAAGGGGGGATGTGATGAAGAAGACCACGGGATAACAAGAAGGCCAAAGACGACTAAGTGAAAGAGTAGAAAGAAACATAAGTTCGATTCCTTTGAGACATGCACATGTGCATGCACCGAGCAAGTCCGCAATTGTTATCGTTTTGGAGGACATTCACACCTGTTGCCGTTGAGTTTTAGAAAATTGTAGTTTTGCATGTAGACGGAGGTGATGCCGAGAATTGCCTCAAAGTTATGGCTATGGTTAAGGATGGAAATAAATAAGTCGGTGACTCTACGTGTTGAGAGTCAAAAGTGTGTGCATATCCAATACAAACGAGTATGTCAGTGGCCTTCATTATGCAAAAAACTTTTACAGATCTTTGATGGCGTTATATTATACCCAATTCCATGTATAACATGTCAAAATCATGTGTTACGCTGTTGTCGAAGGGTCTGTGTCCATTTTATCTTGACTCTGATTCGAAGATTAACAAATGATAAACTGATGTGTTTCAGTATTGACTTATCCATGGTAGAGGCTTTGAGAAATTTTCAAAATATTTATTTTCGAAGAGTCTGGGGGGATAAGATGGCAACCTTACTACTTGGAAGAAACATATTCCCTCAAAATTGTTGACCAACTTAAGTTGTAAGCTATGATCGTTAGACAATAAAGACTTTTCTGTAAATTTGATAGTTTTTCCTCTCACTGGACTATTCCACAGGGTAGGCCCATCTGCAGGTTTTCAACTTTCTTACTTAAGGTGGAAGCAGCCGACAAGCATCTCCAGCCATCTTGACCTTTCGCTAGCTTCCTTCCTTTTCTTTTGCGTGTGCCACCAGAAGCTCGGTGTTCCTCTATTACGCTGTCCCTCAGAGGCGAATTCAAAGACTTTTCGGACCAACGTGTTAGTTTTCATCCGCTCTACATGGCCCACCAATGGTGTTGAATCCCTTGAAGCCTGACCAAGCCGATGTCGCTGTATAGTCCGCACAGTTGAATGCCCTTTCCATTTCCCGTCAATACAAACGGGACCAGAATTCACACGTAGTATTTTCCTCTCGATACGGCCAAGGGCTTCTTCATCCTTTTTCAATTGTGCCCATGCCTCTGTACCATAGAGTAAGACGGGGATACTTAAGGTCTTGATTAAAGCCAGTTTGGTCTTGCGAGAGAGGGCCTTGCTACTCAAAAGCCCACAAAAAACAGCGATTGGCAAGAGTTATTCTACGTCGTATTTTCGTGCTGGTATCGTTGCACTCAGACCTCGTTGTCAAAGTTGAGGGTCCTATTTTGACACCTTACCGTTTGCCTCATTTACCGTAAGGAAAATTCTAACCGCTTCCGCTTCGATAGCTGCGAGTGTCTCATTGACGTCTCGCTGTCTTTGTCCAATAACGTCGATGTCATCTGCTTAAGCAAGCAATTTGGAAGACTTGTAGAGAATTCCCTTCTATTGGCCAGTGAATTTTGTACGATTCTCTCTAGAGCCATATTAGAAAAGTCACATGACAGCGCGTCGCCTTATCTTAAAGCTTTCTTGGAACTTTTGGTCTCGGTTAATACGTTACCGACCTTAATGGAGCGGCGAATATTCTTTATTGTCATCCTGCACAATCTGACGAGTTTGGCGGGAATGCAAAAACTTAACATGGCATTATGCAGCTAGTCCCTGTGCATGCCGGCTTTAAAGTCGATAAACAGGTAATGGGTATCGATCTGGAATTCTAGGGTCTTTTCCAAGATCTGTTGTAGTGTTAACATTTGATCGATGGCAGACTTCACTGGCCTAAAACCACCCCTTATCACCCTATCAGACTGCTCATGATCGGTTTCAAGCGATTACACAAAACGGCAGAGATGATTTTGTAGGCGATGTTCAGGAGACTATTTCCCCTATAGTTGGCGATGTCGACGGGATCTCCTTTCTTGTGGATTGAACAAGCGATGCTAAAGTTTCATTAATCGGGCATGCTTTCTTCCGACCATATCTTTCAAATGAGCTGGTGCATGTTCCTAACCAGGTCATCTCCAGCTGCTTTAAACTACTCAGCTGGGACGGGCGTATGGGCCAGCAGCTTTGTTCGACTTAACTCTCGATGTCGCAATCTCAACTTCGTCTAGGTCAGGTAGACCTGTGGTGTTGATGGTTCATTCTACCTGACAGTGGAATTATGGTCGTCGTCTTGCAACGCAGAGCAGCATTGCATGTCTCTTGTTTGGCTGCATGCGCCTCCCTTCATTCGTCGTCGAACCAGAGGTTTCTTTGTGGTGGCAGTTTGAAACCAATAATGTCAGATGCTGCTTCTCTGATGGCTCGTTGACAGTATTCCCATTGGTGTTCTATGGATTGTATAGTGGGTCCTGAATTTTGATTGAGTTTAAGGGAAACGGTAAATATTCAATCGGTCTCTTGCGATTGCGGCTTTTCAAAGTCGAAAATTGGTGGTCTGATTCCACTTGTTATTTTCGTGATATCCGCATTCATACCCTGGCTGCAACATGGTAGTGATCCGAGTCTATGTTGGCTCCTCGGAATGTTCGAACATCAAGAATGTTGGAGGAGTGTCTGGCGTCGATCACAATGTGGTCGATCTGGTTGACCGCCAAGTGGATGTTGAGGTGTGGAAACCGCGTGCTAGCTGCAATGAGATTGCGTTCCGTTACGAAGTCTAAAAACCTGAGTCCTTTTCGGATATGGTGTCTGCAGGCTTTGTTTCCCAATGACGCGCTCAAAAACGACTTCTTTAACTAGCTTAGCATTCAGATCTCTAAGAACTAGTTTGGTGTCATAGCTGGGGTACTCGGCATTTGTTCTTTCTAGGAGGTCATAGAACTCGTCCTTGATCGCGACATCCTTTTCTTCCGTAGGGGCATGCACGCAAATAAGGGTGACGTTCCCGAGTTAGACCTTGATGCGGACTGTTACGAAACGTTTGTTCACATGGCGGAAGCTGCATAACAAATCCGCATCCAATTGAGAGCTGTCTTCTCTCTTTTTAGCAGTCACCGTAGTAAAGGTCGCAGTTTTGCATCCATCTTTTGCCTGGCCCATCCAATTGCGGTTCTTAGATTGCAGTGATATCTGCTTTATTGCAGTCTGGGGCCTTCACGAGTTGTTCGGCTGCGCACGGTCTGTTAAGGGACAACAGTTTGGTTTGGTTTATGCGCTGGTAGAATCATTGGGTCACTAAGATCGAGTGTTGATTTTGCTTCACTTACTCGTTCTCAATTGATGCTAACTGCTTAGTACATGGAGACCTGTTTATCTTACACAATTACTAAAAGGGCTGCTACGATAGAGATATGATGTTATGTTGTTGTTCTATTTTGCACATGCATTCCCTCAGCTCTATACTCTATAGCCTGTTCCTTATTTTAAATTTTCACTCTGACGACTTAGTTGTAAGTCTTGCAACTGGATAGGTGTTGTCCATCTTCCTGCTTTCTTATTTCAAATACGGCCGGTACAATACTTGTTACTATGTTGAATTGTTTCAAAACCATCCTTCAAACTTAAACAATCCACTGTCACTGTTGTCGCGGTTCAATCCAAGTTGATATGCAGCGCGAAGAAGGGCAACGATTTGAAAGTATTCTCCTGTACCGTAAGAACGCTTTACACCCCATGAGCAACTTAAATACTGGAAAACATCCTCAAGCAATATAGGACGGATATTACTGCATTCTAGAAAGTACGCTGGATAGGTTCAGGAGCGATAAAAAGAACAGATTACGACATTTATTACAGATGCCACAAAAAAGTTACGCATATTGGGATGCGGATTGGCACGGGAAAGTGGCTAAAATCTAGGCTCATCGGCTCTAAGCCCATCAGTGATCATATGGCTGTGATCCGCGTGAAGGGATGATTTTAAAAAATATGTATTCACGCTTCTACCTACCATTAAGGAGGAATTTGTTGGCCTTCTGGACGGAGCCTACGAGGCCTCTCTATAGTACGACATTCAAATTGGACTCGCAGACAATAAGACAGCTAGAAATACAGTGATATGCAGCAAGAGGTTCCGTCACAAAAGAATCCGTAAAGCAACCTGGCTATCTCCGGTTGGTCGAACCGGCAAACAAATCGACGATTTGTTTATTAACTTACGTCACTCATCAACGTCGATTCTGACCACTTCTTGGTAGCAGCCCGATTCACAGAGCGCCTGGTAAATGAAAGAAAGTTGCAAATATATCCAAAAAGAAGGTTCAACATTGGATGCCTCAGCACACCGGAAATAGCCAGAGCGCGTAGAGGAAAAACTCTTCAGTATGCCAGCCATTGCCTACCAAAGAAGTCAACAACATGTGGTCATATTGCTGCACTTCCATGAAGGAGATGTCCGAAAACACCTTAGACTACCGACCACCCCAGAAAAGAAATCGCTTCAACGCGTCACCAGAACAGGCTGGTATAGTATAGGTATAGAAAAAGGGAGAAGAAAAGACTTCCGCGAAAATAAAAACGAGCACAGTTTACTCGCGGCTATCTAAGGTTGCTGGAGAACGAAAGCCACCACCAAAGGCCACGAATCTAGCCTTAAAACGGGTTTCCAAGTATTTCGAACTTGTGAAGACAATCTACATCAGGGAATAGTTGATGTACATAAGAATGCCTAATAGACATGACCAGGAGAAGAAGAGAATACATCTCCAGTCGAAGAATAAGTTCTTCCGCCCAACTTAGAAGAAGTCGGCATAGCTATGTAAAAGCTTAATAACAACAAAAAAGCCATTGGCTCGGATGGATTGCTATCTGAGCTCTTTAAAGCCAGAAGCAATGTTTTGACAAGGAGCATGCACCAAATCATTTGCAAAGCAGGGGAGGCCAAAAGCAGGCTTGACGACTAGAATATCAGCTCTATCTGTCCCATCTACAAGAAGGACGGTCCTATGTGCTTTGTAAACTATCCAGGCATATCCCTTCTTAACGTTGCCTGCAATGCCCTATCCGGACTGTGTGAACGTCTTAAACTGATCCGGGTGTGTCAGAAAACATGGAAAACTCACGATGGGCCGTAGTGTGCGGAAGTATTATTCGAATTATTTTAAACCTGCACTGGACTATGGCAAGGGGACGCGCTGTGGTGTGACTTCTTCTATTAAGTCAACACGGAGGGTTATATTTTCTCCAAGTCCGTCCAGCTTCTGGTATACGCAGATGATATTGATATAATTCCATGCTCCCAGCAAGCCAAAATTGAAGCCTTTATGGCAATTGCCGAAGAGGCTAAACGAGTAAAACACGAAATATATGCTCTAAGACAAAATGTCACTACCGAAAGCTACAACTTTGGGGCAGTCAAGGAGTTCACCAACCTCGGGGCAAATCTAAGCTCCATAAACGACATCATGAGTGAGATTCGACGAAGAGTAACCCAAGGAAACCGCTGCTACTTAAGTGTGTCGATAGAATTTAGGTCAAGCAAAGAGTCAAAATCATGCTCTACAAAGCGGTATTCTTGCCAGTTGGCCGATTACTTCGACAGTAGAACAAGTTTAAGGTTTTTTTCAATGAAAAATCCTTCGTCGAATATGAGGTCCTGTTTGTGAGGAGGTTTAATGTAGAAGGACACACAACCACGAACTCTACGAGCTGTACAAGGATGTGGACATACTCCGGAAGGCAAGATTCGTTGATTTCAATGTCTTGGCCATATCGGGCGGATGGACGATAACGCTCCAGCTAAGAGGATTTTCGAATCCAAGCCACCAGGTTCAAGACGAAAAGAAAGACCGGACCTCTGGCTTAAAGGCATAAAGGATATAGGGCAGCTTGGTCTTTCTAACTGCAAGCAGCACATTTAGGACTGTAATGAATGGAAGGCTACAGTTGTTCAGGCTTTGACCCTCTAAGGGTTGCCATCCTGATGAGTATGTTAGTAAGAAAGCTTAAGTGTTTGATCCATTTCGTGTCTCAATCCTGGTTTATGCTAAAGCTGAAACAGGTACCGGCTTCTTTATTCCATAGTAGTATTGCCCTCCTTTGCAAAATGGACAAGTAGCACGAGCTTCTGTAGTACATGACTTCCGAGAAAACCCTCTAAAAAATATGAATAGTAATTATAAATTCTGGGTTATTCCCAAAAAAGTTTGGAAACTACGTGTGCCTTGTCCGAATATAGTTTAGCCTGCGATTAGGTGCCTTCCTGTCAACATACGAGTACATCTGGCAGCACTCTACATTTACTCCTCTTCATAATACAAAATTACATTTCAATTAACATCCATTCAAAGCGAGATTCCATCGTCACCTCACCACCCGTCCGAATAAAACAAATTCCAGATAAAATCATAGAAGGAAGTATCCGTAGACCAACGTCGAGTCTGCAACAGTAGAAAAGTGTGAATAAATTCTACTCCGCCCAGGTTGCTGCTCTGGCTATCCTTTTTTGTTCATCATATCGTTGGGAATAAATGTTTACACTTAGTGCACCTGTTGCAAATTTCCTGTCATTTGATGTGCACCTTCCTTCTCCGTTGGGTGGCGTTGTTCCATTGCTGGCACCATTATATCCTGTACATACTCGTATCTGTGGTTAAGTGTGTGTGGACATTTTGAACCCCACACTCCTTTTTCCCAAGATTTGATGTTCTTTTTGAATTTTATTTTTTTTTTAACTCACCTCTGTCTCATGTGCTGTTTTAACTAGGAAAAAAGGATTCGTCGTTGTTGTAGTCTCTGAGATTAACCCGTGTGCAAGTATCATCCTTTTAGTCCTGATGATGATTGTATTCGTTTCTACCACAGGAAAGAAGCATAAATAATTCGGTGTTTGCTTAACTATGGTGTTCTACTGCTCCTACGGTGGTGTGAAATGTTAAAAGGATTCACTTTCACATACCACGATGTACAGGAGAAGATTTCTTGTCCTGTCTCTGTGATGTCGAATGGACAGATTTTGTTACGTTTTTTTCCCCTCTTCCTTTGGAGTTGCTTTTTGGATGATGTCCATGTTACCTGGAGGAGGATGACTTTGTTTGTCAAATTTATTTCATTTTTTCATTTACCCTTAATCTGAGTTCATGTTTGCTTAAGGATGAATGGTGAATTGAAATTAAATGAGATTTTCCAAAAAGATGTGATTCTTCTCAAGGCCGACGTATTTTAGAGTAATTATTGCATTGATTAGGACCTGAGTTTCCCCCTCCTACTCTTGGTCCTATTAATCGCGAGGTAGCAACGATTAGTATAAGGCCTCGTAGAAGTAGCATCTTCCGACAGGTGCTGGTTCCTTAAATGACGAGAATGAGCCTCTGCAGCCGAACATCTTGCAGCTCTGCTAATAAGTCCTACTTCACGCCTCCCCGTGGCGCCATCTGGGAATCTGGAAGTTGCGAAGTGAAGGGGGCAAATGGCGAGTCTACTGCGCCAATAACCAGGATTAGTGTCGGAAAAACAAAACAAGACCTTATCCGGGCTACTCCGACATATTTGGAGCTCAGGCCGGAAAGGATTTCCAGGACTTAGTCAGGGTCTTGGAAAAGAGATGGTGGCGGACGAGCCCTATAAGGGCCAACGGCAGCGCTCACATCCCGGAACGGGATACTGGCTTCGGTGTAACCGACCCCTCGTCCTAGGGGCACACAAAATGGAACTGGTCCTCCAAGTTGGGGGTTTTGCCGCAGGGGTAAAGCCCGGTCATTTAAAAAAAACATAAGTTACGAAGCATCAACAAACCTCGGATATGGACGGATTTACTGTTGACAACCCACCCAAACGATTTAAGGACAATGAGCTTCGGATATGCACGTGGAATGTTAGATCCCTTAATGGACCACGTGCAGCCGAGCAACTAGCGGAGGCCCTAGACTGCTGCAAAGCAGACATAACCGCCATCCAAGAAATGCGATGGGATGGGCCGGACAAAGAGAAGATGAAAAACTGCGAATTGCTATCGACGGCAAAAGCAGCGCTTATTTGGATGCGGATTTGTTGTCGGAGGCAGACTAAGACGAGAAGTCCTCAGCTTCCGGCATGTGAGCGAGCGCCTCGTAGCAATCCGCATCAAGGCTAAATTCGCCAACATAAGCCTTATATGCGCGCATGCCCCCACAGAGGAGAAAGATGACGACACCAAGGATGCCTTCTACGAGCTTCTCAACAAGACCTACAAGCAATAGCTAGGAAGAGAGGGTATCTTTGGTGGAACAATCGGAAATTATAGCCTGCACAACACCACCTCCGATAACGGATTCAGGCTAATCGACTTTGCGGCGGGGCGAAACATTGTCATGGCTAGCACGCGGTTCCCACATCTCGACATACACAAGGGGACTTGGAGAACTCCTGATCAATCAACAGTCAACCAGATTGATCACATTGCGATCGACGCAAGACACTCCTCCAGCATTATGGATGTCCGTACGTTCCGAGGAGCCAACATCGACTCGGACCATTACCTTGTTGTAGCCAAGGTACGGTTGCGGATATCCCAAACTACGCCAAGGCAAACTAATGCTGTGAGAAAATTCGACGTCAGACAGCTACAATCGCAAGAGATCGCCAAGTCCTTTTCCGATCGAGTGTCTCCTAATCTCTTAAGAGGTCCAATGCCGCCAGCATCAAGCATCGAAGACCATTGGAAACACTGCCAAAACGCCATCAGAGATGCCGCTTCTGATGTGCTGCGTTTCACTCGTCCACCACAACGAAACCCCTGGTTCGATGATGAATGCCGGCAAGCACATGTAGCTTAGCAAGATGCATATAACGCGGCGCTGCTTAGAAAGACCACAGCTGCTCATGAGCTCTATGAGCGGAAGAGGAGAGACAAGCACCGGCTTCTCAGGAGGAAGAAGAAAGAGCATGAGAAGCGCGCGATCGAGGAAATTGAGAGATGCTACTCCAGGAAAGAGGTTCGGAAGTTTTACCAAAAGGTAAAAATAACATGCCACGGAAACAAACCCCGAACCGAAGCTTGTAGAGATGAACAAGGGAACATCGTAGTAGAATCGCAGTCGATGCTGAGGATTTGGAAAGATCATTTCTGCAGACTGTATAACGGCGATGACGGACCAAATACCGCTGTCAGGCAGAGTCAACCTTTCAACCTGGACAATGATAACCAACACTTCCGTCCACCCGACCTGGATGAAGTGAAGATAGCTATCTCGAAGCTAAAGTTCAACAAAGCTGCTGGAGCAGACGGCCTGACTACCGAGCTCTTCAAAGCGGCAGGCGATGACTTGGTAAGGAGCATACACCAACTCATCTGTAAAATATGGTCGGACGAAAGGATGCCTGAACCCGTTTGTCAACAACCTGATAGGTCCACATCAGTGTGGCTTCAGGCCAGGAAAGTCCACCATCGACCAAGTATTCACACTACGGCAGATCTTGGAGAAGACCCATGAGCTTCAGATCGATACCCACCACCTATTCATCGATTTTAAGGCCGCGTATGACAGCATCTATAGAGATGAGCTATATAGAGCAATGTCTAGTTTTGGCATCGCTGCCAAACTCGTCCGATGACGATGGAGAATGCACGCTGCTCCATAAATGTCGGTGAAGATCTCACCGAGACCTTTGATGACCAGAAAGGATTTAGACAAGGCGATGCGCGGTCATGCGATTTTTTCAACATCGTACTTGAAAGAATAGTGCAAAACTCAAGAGCAAACACAAGAGGCACTATCTTTCAAAAGTTCGTCCAACGTCCAAGTCAGCATACGCCGACGATATTGACATAGTCGGGAGAAAGCAGCGTGATGTCAGTGGCGCTTTCGCAAGCATTGAGACGGAAGCTGCGTAAATGGGTTTAGTGGTCAATGAGGGCAAGACCAAGTATATGCTGTCAAGCAAAAAGGACAACCAACACTGACGTTTCGGGCAGAATGTCACCCTCGTCAGATATAACTTTGAGGTAGTTAAGGTCTTTGTCTACCTGGGCTCCGCTATAAATACAGATAACGACACCAGCGCTGAGATCAAGCGAAGAATAACTCTTGCCAACTGCTGTTTCTTTGGGTTAAGAAGGCAATTGAGTAGCAAAGCCCTCTCTCGGACAACTAAAGTCACCCTTTATAAGATTTTAATAATCCCGGTCCTGCTCTATGGCGCAGAGGCATGGACATTATCAAAAATGGATGAGGGTGTTCTTGGTTGCTTCGAGAGAAAAATTCTTCGGGCGATCTTCGGTCCCATCTGCATTGACGGTGAGTGGAGGAGGAGATACAACGACGAACTGTATGGACTGTACAGCGACATGGACCTAGCCAGAAGAGTGAATATCCAAAGACTGAGATGGCTGGGTCATGTAGAGCGCATGGACACCAATGCTCCGGTCCGTAAAGTCTTCGAATCCGCCCCCGAGGGACAGCGCAGTAGAGGAACGCCAAGACTCAGGTGGCGCACGCAAGTGGAAGAGGACCTCAGCCAACTTAGCGTGCGAAACTGGAGGCAGCTAGCCAGGGATCGAGCTGGCTGGAGAAGCTTGTTGACTGACGCCCAGGTCCACCCCGGACTGTAGCGCCACCTAAAATAAGTAAAGTAAGTTTTTTGGTACAATCAGCACAGAAGTCTTGACGAATTATCTCGCTATATGTTGTCTCATGAACATGCCTGATACATTTTATCAGGAGTTCTCCGCTGGGAACATTTTTGTTCACTCGGGAATCTAGTCCGACACTCTAAACACAAATTTACGATAATCGACGTATTTAAGCCGCAACTAATTACCTACATTATTAGAGGCAACAGATACAAGATCAGAGGAGACTGCTTTAACACAGAAAATATGGAAAAATAATATTAACAACAAATAGTTGCCAACATTAGTAGCAATCGTGGACTTTGTGACAAAGACTAAGCTTCACTCAACTATTGGAAACATACAATTTCCTTAGGTCATCTTTCATACCCTCGGATAAGGGCGGTTAGATCAACCTGTGGTCAACCAATCACTTTAGCTGGTTCCAGATGGAAATTCTGAGGAATCCCTACACTGGCTGAAGAAAAACGTAAAATCTGGAATGCATATCCAGAAAACTCGAAAACTGTTATAGATTGCAGATCATCTCTCATAGAAATGGCAGAGCAGTGTAATATTTACCTTTGCTGGATGTCAAGGCATAGAAATATTCCAGGAAACTGTAGGGTCGACGAACTTGCCAAAATTGGAACTTGAAAAAGGTAGCATCGGAATATCAATCGCAATGTGCAAACAATATATAAAACAAACCCAAGGTGGACAGTTGGGTCAACATTTCTAATGACCAAACACATCTTGCCAAAACTGGATCTGAGTTGTTCTAAGAGTTTGATCATTTAAAGGAGAAAACATCTCAGCGCTATCATAGGTGTCATTATTGGACAGCTTCTAGGTAAATATGCAAGAAGGCTTGGTGTGTTTATTAACGGCTCTTGCAGCTTCATGAATGAGTAGGAGGAGAAGACAATCTCCCACACTCTTTGTACATGTTTATCTCTCTCCTAAAGAAGAAAACTCCACTTCTTTTACATTAACTTAAGCGATATACACAATAAAGACATCAAAAGTCTCCTTCGCTTGGTCCAAAAGCCAAATTGGTTTTCAATGTCGGAAATTCACTACTTCAGGTGGCATCAAAATGTTGCAATAGGCCTAAGTGGATGGATAAAGAAATTGCACTCTGCGCGTTTCTGGACATAGATGGTGCTTTTGATAACATTGGATATGACTCCATATCAAAAGCTTTATTCCACAGAAAGATCGATATAGCGACCATAAATTGGATAAAAGCGATGCTAGACCACAACCACCTCAGCTGGACAGAGCTCAGCATTAGTATTAACCGTAAGAGGCTGCCCACAGTACTCTCACCCCTTCTATGCTCCCTGGTTATAGATGACCTGCTTAATAAACTAAGCAAAAAGGCATAATTGGCTATGCCGATGACCTAGTCATCATTATTAGATGCAGGGATGCTTAAGTGCTCACTGCACGCACGCAAAATGCCCTTAAGGAGAATCTCTCCCTTAATTCAAGCAAGGCTACCATAGTCCCCTTCACAAAAAGGAGAAACCTAAACCTAGGTTCAGTTTCAATAAACGGCACAACCGTTTAGTACTCTGACGAAGTCAAATATCTGGGGATAATCCTGGATAAAATATTAAATTGGAACTCATACATAAATAATAAAATAACTAAAGCAACCAACGCTTTATGGGTCTGCCGCCGCATGTATGGAACCACATGGGGGATATCGCCAAAAATCACTTTATGGATCTATACAATGATGGTACGACCCACCCTAACATATGCTTCTGTAGTATGGTGGACTGAAACTTCTCAGAAGAGCGCCGTTGCTAAGCTTAAAAAAGCCTTTCGGACCTGCCCAACAGCGGCTATAGAAGCAATAACAGGACAAACACCCCTTCACTTGCACATCAGCAAAATGGCTCTACGCAGCTCAACTAATCTGGCACAAGCCAAATGCTGGATTTCCTTGTATATCCGGACCTAGAGATCCTACTCTTTGACGTCCAGAACTAGACATGATCTGCGTGGTCACAGACGGAGATTCCCAGCAAAGAAGCATGGGCTAGTAAACACCCACTAAATAGCCAAAGTGGCATACAGTGGTATACGGATGGTTCTAAAATGGAAACGGGAGTGGGAGCTGGAATATATGGACCGAACACAAACATATAAACTGCCATGGGCAAGAGTCCTAGTGTATTCCAAACTGAAATACACGCCGTTCAAGAATGTGCCAATCTAATACTCAACTCTGGTATCAAAGGTGCAAACATCCATATATTCACGGACAGTCAAGCAGCTATAAATGCTCTAAGCGCGTTATTGCCTCGAAATCAGCCATGCACTGCTTCAATACCCTCAAAAAACTAAACTCAAGAAACAGGACCAAAATATAGTGAGTTCCTGGGCATGAGGGCATTGACGAAAACGTAAAGGCGGGAAAGGTTGAGAAACACCCTTCAATGGACCTGAACCCTACTGCTGCACATCTAAAACAGCAATAAATTTAGTCATTAAGCGCTGGGTGCACTTAAAATGCATCTCATACTGAGAGGAGAGTCCAGGCCTAAGACAGGCCAAACGAGCCATCCTACCCTTTAATAAAAATGCCGACAGATGTCTGAATCTCAGTCGGCATGATATCAGAAACCTAGTAGGATACCTTACAGCACACAGCGGCTTAAGATATCACCTCAGCAAAGGATTTGCTGACTTCGCAGAATGTCGACTCTGTCTCGAAGCCAGAAACAGTTGAACACATTTTATGTGACTGTCCAGCCCTCAATGGAATCAGCCGGAACACCTTCCTCAGAGAACAACTCGACATCTGTGAAATAAGGGACTCCCCTGCTGATAGAGTTGCTAATCTCATTCGGAAGGTAGAAACCCTACTAGCCTAATTTTTTTTCTGACTTCCTCCAGCACAAAAGATCGTGCTTCTCAATCGATACAAGCGAGTCAGGTTTTAAAAAAAAAAAAGGTGGATTGATCTTTTCTCCAACACCGACTATAGCCTAACTTAACTTATGAAACTCCCAGGTTTTCTATGGCCTAAAGAAATTGTTATAGCGTGAGAAATCGTTTTTCTTGAACCTAGATCTCTGGAACAAGATCAAGTAAAGTGATCTTCTACGTCCCGTCGAATGCGTCTGAATCTTAACATCAATACTTAGGACCAGTCTAGACTATGATGGCCACCTAAAATATCCGCCGACTTGCAATTTCAACTTGAAACGCAATTGAAGTAAACAAAATTCGGCCAAGCCATGCAATAATCTGACTGAATGAATACACCGATTATTTTCCAAAATTCTCTCTGAACTAACAGTCGAACTACATAAAAACTTCCTGTGCCGAAGGTTCAAAAATGCCCAGCTGTTGCTGATGAATGGGAAATGGGAGCAAATTGTGTTCTAATATTGGCAGTGCAACTAAATAGCGAGCCATCAGTCAACATATCTGTCCTATAAGGACAACATTTGAGCACCTAACAATATGGGATACGCTGGTATGACCAATTATTCGATGTCCCCAAAAGCATTCTCGAATGTCTGAGTCTCTGCAAGTGATGTAAGAGAAATTTCACTCCGTCTGTTTAGGCTTCAATTTACAAATTATTTTTACACATGAATTTAAGCACAATGGCCACAGGTCAGGTACCTCTTCACCAACTAGACAGGATTCACGTTTATAATTGTCGTGAATTTCTATTTAGTTAAATTAAATACTCCATCACCGATGAAAGGCTTGCACCGCAACATATTCATTTACGATTCACCACCGCGCCATCTGAATGGCAATAAAATTTGCAGTCCTTCAAACCATTATTCACAACAATTATCACTTATCAATGTCTATATTGTTAAGACCATCTTCGGATGTATGTATGCCAGCAAATATTTTTTCCTAAAACGTACAGTTTGTTTATATTTAAATAGAACACCCTGCCGAGCTCATATTTCCTACAAATTATAAACTGCGAATATTTAAAACCAACGTACATCGGTATCTCCCTCTATTTTCTTTCAGGTGCAGAATTTTTATTGTTAGTTTTCCGGGATAGAGTCTTACTATTCTGAGCCCAAATAAACTGCGATTGGGAAGGGTGGTTCTTCGTTTTTACTCCTGTTGAGGTGTTGTTGTCAGAGTCTACAGCAGGGTAAAGGTAGACGAAGTTCCTTATTACCTGAAAAATATAGCTGACGACTTGTTGACATCATATACTTAGTTCCGTCACCATTTACTGCTTAGCCCATTTTGGAGGAAGGAGGGTCCTCAATCGTTATTTTGCACTGAAGGGCGAGTTCAGCAGGAGTACCAAAACCAAACTCGACTGTATTCAGCTCGCCTCTATAACTGCTTTCATACGAGGCCTAAAAATTGATGAAAAGATAGTGAATATCGATTGGACTTGTTCAGTTTTTCCAGGATCTGCTGCAGTATGAAGATTTGGGCGATTATGGAAGCTCTTGGCCTAAAATTGCCCTGAAAGGGGCCAATCAGGTTATTGGGGATGAGTTTCAGATAATCACACTATATGACAGACAAGATCTTAAGTAAGCTACGTAAGGGAGACTTACACCTCTACAGTTGGCCCAGTTGAAAACTACTCCTTTTTTGAATCCGATAAACGATAATGAGATTCCTTTCATTTACCGGATTTGAGAAAAAAGTTTGTGTCTCCACAGAGTTATTTCCAGCAGCTTTTAATACTTCAGCCAGTTTGGTTTCAGCTTAAATATTGTTATCCCTACTTCTGTACGGTCAGGGGGATAGATGTTTTGGCTATCATCGTCTATATCGAATATTCGATTTTGTCTGAAGGCAGCTTGTTGGACCTCTTTGACCTCTTATGAAACTTCCGTATGTTATTCTTGTAGTTCAGCATCTCAATACGAGGGCGGGTCAATAAGTCCGTGACTTTTTGAATTTCTGACCTCTTTACTGAAACAGCAACACTGCTCCTGTCAACAGGCATCTGTCAGTTGACTCCTGTCAAAATTTAAACTTGCTGCGTCAGTTAGTTTGTGTTTGACAGCTATTTTTATCAGACTACTCACTAATTTGAGGAGAAAATGGAAAAAAGTGAATTTCGTGTGCTTATGAAGCATTATTTCTTGCGAAAAAAAACCATTACCGAGACCAAGGCTAAGCTTGATAAATACTATGGGGACTCTGCACCATCGATTTCAATGGTAAAAAAGTGGTTTACTGAATTTCGTTGTGGCCGTACAAGCACATGAAGATGAGGTCTCTACACCCGAAACAATCGAAAAAATTCACGACATGGTGTTGGCCGACCGAAGATTGAAAGTGCTAGAGATTGTGGAAGCCGTAGGGATCTCGCATGGCTCAGTGGTTTCAATTTTGAATGATCACTTGGGCAAGATGGGTGCCGCGTTCGACCACAAACGCAATCGTGGCAAAAATGGCAAAAATCCATGAATTGGGCTATGAATTGCTCCCTCATCCACCCTATTCTCCAGATTTGGCTCCGAGCGACTACTTCTTGTTCCCAAACCTGAAGAAATGGCTTGGTGGAAAAAGATTTGACTCCAATGATGAAGTCATCTCGCAAACAAAGGCCTATTTTGAGGACCTCGACAAATCATTTTTTTTGGAAGGGATAAAAAAATTGGAGAAGCGTTGGACAAAGTGTATAGAGCTCAAGGGAGACTACATTGAAAAATAAAATTATTTTTTTGTCAAAAAATCTGTGTTTTAATCCAAAAGTCACGGACTTATTGACCCGCCCTCGTATTTCCGATTGTGTATTTCCTCCACTCTTTCTACTTTTTTTGGAGAAGGCGATTTTTTTTTAGTCTTCTCTGCTTGTAGTGCTCACAATGCCTTTCGTCCTTCACCGTAGCACCTCTTTATTTACTTTTTGTTTAGCTGCATATAGTTGTCAGCATTCCTCATCAAACCAGATATTTTTGGTCGATGGAAACGCAGCGCATCAATTACAGCGTCTCTGATGCCAGTTTGGCAGCGTTGCCATTTGCCTTCGGTACTTTGTGTTGGCGGCATAGGAGTTGTTGAAAGACATGAGTTCGGCAAAGTTGCTCGCAGTCTCTTGCGATCGCAGGCTTTCCAACGTTATACCATCTCACAGTTGCTCTGCACTAGCAACAGCTCTCAAAGTCTCTGTTACATCCATCACATGGTCACATGGTTTCATTTTTATTGTCGATTGAAACCATAAACTTTTTTTTTTATTAGAGAAGTAGAAAAAAATTAGTTTTGGCTCCGGGGCTATTTTTGTCGCAATCCTGACGAGTTCCTGCATCAATACATAACTGTGGACGAAATATGGGTACACTACTACACTCCAGAGATAAAGGAATAGTCAAAACAGCTGGGTTTTTGAAGGCGAAAGAGGTCCGTAGAAGTCGGCGTAGAAGATGGCGGTTTAATTGGCCGGCAAGGTAATATGCACGGTTTTTGGGATGAAAGTGGAACCATTCAAACCAATTACTCGGAAAAAGGTAAAACAATAACTGAAGAGTACTATATTATGCGTCGTTCTTGCACTGGCTCAGCAACAAAATCAAAAAACAGTCCTCATTTGAAGAAGAAAATCAAAACAATGCACGGGTGCAGTCTCGATGGCCAAAACACGAGATTTAAGTTAGAATTCACCGTATTTAGCGGATTTGGCCCCCAAGTAACTTGGGGTAACTTGGGTTCACGTGGAACGAGGAAGTCATCTCTCAATCAGATGACTATTTTGAGGAGCTTCCAAAGACGTAGATAAAGGTGTATAGAGCTAAAAGGAAATACTCGTAATGTTGGAAAATAAATAAAATAATTTGTCCTTCTATCTTTTTTATAGCCTTATTGAATGACCGTAGATACGTCATTAATATGCCTATCACACTAGCTCGTTGGATCACAGTTCTGTATGCCCCGATTTTTTGTTCATTGACACAGTTAGACAAAGGTCTTGCAAATGAGAAGTATGGTAATGCCAGAGAGGCATTTGGATTGACTCTTACAGTTTCTTTTTTAAGGGCTGTTGCTTTTCCCCACAACCACGTTAGCACGACTGCTAATATTGATGTGAATACAAGGTATTCTGAATCACAATGTTGGTAAAATTCTGCCTACCAGCATAATGTGTAGTATATCTTGTCACACAACTCATATACTGAATATTCTCCACAAAGACTGTGTTTATTCTGCTGCTCCGCCTGTCTACCATTAGTTTGAATGTATACACATTTCATGTTCATTACTTACAAACTCTATCATCCTCGCATCGTCTCATGGTAATATGTCTTACCGACCATAAAAGTACAACCTCCAGCCCCAACATTGGAGCTTTTTTTTTCTTTCTTTTTCAGAGGGCACACAAAAAAATGAAATACTATAACCACCTAATATCTGTGCCGAATTTTCAGGCCAGTTCCTCTGTTCAATAGCCTAAACTGCATTTGGCTGAGCTCCTCTCATATCAGTTTACAATCCGTGCCCAGCCCCAGGGGTTGTTCCAGTACGAGGACCAGGCCAGTTTCAATACCAGTTTCAATGGAATCCGTTTTCTGTTGGCATCAGCTTTTTTCGTATTGCATTCACGTTTCAATTTAAATTGTACATGTGTACTTATGTGCTTGGGAACCAGAAAGCCAGAAAGCCAGAAAGCCAACAAACCAAATCCAAAAGAAACGGATCTCTGTTTGTTGACTTTATCTTTTCGATTTGGGAGTCCGGAGTCCTTCGCCAATGGGGTGGTAACCCATGGGGTAGAGGCCGATGAGTGTCCTTTTTTTCCGCCCCTTTCACCGTTTGTTTTCTTTTATTTCATTTATTTTGTTCTGTTTTCTTCTTCTGAATCAATGGCATTCGGGGTAGCATCGTGTGTAGGGGCTTATTTTCGATATCATTTTCGGCAGAGCTGAGCAGAAACAGATATCGTCTATGTGCACTTACTACTAAAACGCCACTCCAATCGGGTATGAGTGAGAATTTCGGCTGTTTTGCCTGCAGCTGGTGATGCATTAGATTGCTTGTACTCGTATATCTAAAAAAGGATGGGATTGTATCGGGTTTCTATTCTACCCAACATCTGGAGCTGGTGTAATTGAAATGGGAAATATATGCCAGCGTTTAGTCCGCTTAGTCAGGTGGAGTTTATTTTAGTTTATTTTGTTATTTTTACGATCCGACTTACTTTGGATTGACCCATCGTTCTAGGCCAATTTCAATGATAATCATCTTCAGTTGGGAAAGGGTTTTGGCGTAGAATTTTTTCCTTCAATTCGATTTGAATTTTTATGGCGCAATGGGAAACAGTATTCGAGGACGTACTTATGTAGTCGTTGGAGTGCTTTTAGCTAAATTGGAAGGAAATTTATCCATTTGCTGGTATCTGTGATCTAAATTGACCATTTGAATAGATGAGAATGTCAATGAAGGTGGTTGATTCAATTGAATTTTTCCAACTTGCATTGCAAGGAATGGGTTGGATAATGGCTTTGCAATTTCGAATTTCAGTTACTGAATGGAATTAGCTTTAAAAAATTCGACATACTCGTAAGATAATGGTGATTTACAGGAAAAGCTCTGGCTCTATTGTACTAAGTAAGTCCGTATTCATGCAGGTTAAAGTGACAAGGGCATGCTTGGCCAGCGATATATTGGCCTACACAATGATGAGGTACACAGCCCTATGCAAAGAAGACTAAATGATGTCTCCTATAAGCCTCTTCAACATAGCATACATTCGCATATTGTGTGAACGTGAAAATAAAATTCACAATCATCCAAATCTTCACAAAAATTCCAAAACGATCCCACTATCTTTTCATCATTTTTTCACCTTTTTCGGGATAAGATAGCAATTGAGTAGTATAAGGCCTCGTAGAGGTAGCATCTTCCGACAGGTGCTGGTTCTTTAAATGACTAGAATGACCCTCTGCAGCTCTGCTCTGGGAATCTCACTAGAGATTGCGAAGTGTAGGGGGCAAATGGCGAGTTTCCTGCGCCATAAACCAGGATTAGTGTAATCAAGAATTAGTCAGGGTCTTGGGAAAGAGATGGTGGCGGATGAATCCTTTATGGACCAACGGCAGAGCTCACATCCCGAAACGGGTTACTGGCTTCGGTATAACCGACCCCTCGTCCTAGGGGCATTAAAAAATTGGTCCTCCAAATTGGGGGTTTTGCCGCCGGGGTAACGCCCGGTCATTTAAAAAAAACATAAGTTACGAAGCATCAACAAGCCTCGAATATGGACGGATCTACTGTTGACAACCCACGCAAATGATTTAAGGACAATGAGCTTTGGATATGCGCGTGGAATGTTAGATCCCTTAATAGACCACGTGCAGCCGAGCAACTAGCGGAGGCCCTAGACTGCTAAAAAGCAGACATAACCGCCATTCAAGAAATGCGATGGGATGGGCCGGACAAAAAAAAGATGAAAAACTGCGATATCTACTACGGCAATTGATACCGACGGCAAAAGCAGCGCTTATTTGGATGCGGATTTGTTGTCGGAGGCAGATTAAGACAAAAAGTCCTCAGCTTCCGGGATGTGAGCGAGCGCCTCGTACCAATCCGCATCAAGGCTTTATTCGTCAACACTAGCCTTATATGCGCGCATGCCCCCACAAAGGATAAAGATGACGACACCAAGGATGCCTTCTATGAGCTCCTTAACAAGACATACGAGCTATGACAATAAAATTGTCCTCGGTGATTTTAATGCAAAGCTAGGAAGAGAGGGTATTTTTGGTGGAATAATCGCAAACAATAGCCTGCACAACATCACCTCCGATAACGGATTCAGGCTAATCGAACTTGCGGCGGCACGCGGTTCCCATATCTCGACATACACAAGGGGACTTGGAGAACTCCTGCAAGATGCATATAACGCGGCGCTGCTTAGAAGGACCAGAGCTGCTCCTGGACTCTATGAGCGGAAGAGGAGAGACGAACACCGGCTTCTCAGGAATAAGAAGAAAGAGCATGAGAAGCGCGCAATCGAAGAAATTGAGAGATGCTACTCCAGGAATGAGGTTCGGAAGTTTTACCAAAGGTAAAAATGACATGCCGCGGAAACAAACCCCGAACCGAAGCCTGTAGAGATGAACAAGGGAACATCGTAGTAGAATCGCAGTCGATGCTGAGGATTTGGAAAGATCATTTCTGCAGACTGTTTAACGGCGATGACGGACCAAATACCGCTGTCAGGCAGAATCAACCTTTCAACCTGGACGATGATGACCAACAATTCCGTCCACCCGACCTGGATGAAGTGAAGATAGCCATATCGAAGCTTAAGTCCAACAAATCTGCTGGAACGGACGGCCTGACTACCGAGCTCTTCAAAGCGGCAGTCGATTACTTGGTAAAGAGCATATACCAACTCATCTGCAAAATATGGTCGGACGAAAGGATGCTCGAAGAATGGAACCTGAGCATTGTTTGTCCGATTCTCAAGAAAAGAGCTTTGAACTGCGCAAACTGCAGTGGCATCAGTCTCCTTAACATCGCATACAAGATCTTATCTGCCATATTGTGTGAACTCCTGAAGCCGTTCGTTAACAACCTGATAGGTCCATATCAGTGTGGCTTCAGGCCAGGAAAGTCTACCATCGACCAGATATTCACACTACGGCAGATCTTGGAGATGACCCATGAGCTTCAGATCGATACACGCTATCTTTTCATCAATATCAATGCCGTGTATGAGTTGATCTATATAGGATCTATTTAGGTGAGCTACCATATTCGTCCGTCTGTGCAGGATGACGATGGAGAATGCATGCTGCTCCATCAAGGTCGGTAAAGATCTCACCGAGACCTTCGATGCCCAGAAAGGATTTAGACAAGGCGATGCGCTGTCGTGCGATTTTTTCAACATCGTACTTGAAAGAATAGTGCAAAACTCACGAGCAAACACAAAAGTCCAACTACTAGCATACGCCGACGATATTGACATAATCGGGAGAAAGCAGCGTGATGTCAGTGGCGCTTTCGCGAGTATTGAGACGGAAGCGGCGAAAATGGGTTTAGCGGTCAATGAGGGCAAGACCAAGTATATGCTGTCAAGCAAAAAGGACAACCAATACCGACGTCTCGGGCAGAACGTCACCTTAGACAGATATATAACTTTGAGGTAGTTAAGGACTTTGTCTACCTAGGCTCCGCTATAAATACAGACAACGACACCAGCGCTGAGATCAAGCGAAGAATAACTCTTGCCAACCGCTGTTTCTTTGGGCTAAAAAGGCAATTGAGTAGCAAAGCCCTCTCTCGGACAACAAAAGTCACCCTTTATAAGACTTTAATAATCCCGGTCCTTCTCTATGGCGCAGAGGCATGGACATTATCAAAAATGGATGAGGGTGTTCTTGGTTGCTTCGAGAGAAAAATTCTTCGGGCGATCTTCGGTCCCGTCTGCATTGACGGTGATTGGAGGAGGAGATACAACGACGAACTGTATGGACTGTACTGCGACATGGACCTAGCCAGAAGAGTGAAGATCCAAATACTGAGATGGCTGGGTCATGTAGAGAGCATGGACACCAATGCTCCGGTCCGAAAAGTCTTCGAATCCGCTCCCGAGGGACAGCGCGGTAGAGGAAGACCAAGACTCAGGTGGCGCACGCAAGTGGAAGAGGATCTCAGCCAACTTAGAGTGCGAAATTGGAGGCAGCTAGCCAGGGACCAAGCTGGCTGGATAAGCTTGTTGACTGAGGCCCAGGTCCACCCCGGACTGTAGCACCACCTAAAGTAAGTAAGTAATTGAGTAGTAAAGTCATATCGCGAAATTGAGGTGGATACATCTACCAAATCAATGTTCAAAAAACATCACAAGAACCGAGGAGGAAAATATGCAAACAAAAATGGTTCCATGGTGAATGTATGCGAACTAGATCGACGTCCTTTATATTCTTCAAGATATTAAGAATCGCAAATCTCGAAACAGAAAATATTTCGTGCCACAGCAAACTTTTACGCAGCGCAAGTATGGGGATACTGCTCCTTCGAAATCGTAGAAAAGTTCCTGCGCCACTTCATAAAGCGATTTTTTGAGCTTCCGAGCAGTTCACCTAACTACATGTTTCACTTGGGGACAGATGTAGCACCTCTGTTCCTGGATACCCTCAAGCTATTTTGTAAGAGGCACGGCAATGAATCAAAAAAAGATACCAAAGTTAGTATAGGTACTTTCGCAAATTATTCTCCATGGGGGTAAATGCGTACGAGAATTGAATAACTTGGCATATCGGATTGCGATATTCACAAAATGAACAGGCCGATTCCTTAAAAAAAAGTGCAACACCTTACTGGTAAGAACTGGTCAAAGTTTGTAACAAAAATTTACAAATGCCCAGTCATCCCAATACCGACAATATTAGCACAAAATGAGTCATAATCTGGACGACAAGACGTAGTTCTTGGCTAACAACTCAACCCATATGTTAAACACTATCTACAAAATAAGAAAAGAACTAACTAATTTGAGCTACATAGCGCACCGCATAGAACTGCCAGTTTTGTGTAGCTTTTGTAACCTCAAGATGAGAGAGGATTTGCTCCACTTGAACCAGAGGAGGCGTTAAGCGTACTGAACGAATACCACGGCTGGGATATATTTTAGTTACACGATAACTGCACTACGCTATAGAAATCGCATTATCGACGAAAACTTCTAAAGAATGAAACTAAAATTTTATTTACGTCAATCTGGTTGACGGCCTTCAGCCAGACCATAAAGATTATTAAATTATGATGATTACTACTATGGGGCCTCCAATCTCGTATCACCCATTGGCTATACTCGTATATTTCTGTGATAAGACCGATACTCACCTTCGGGATGGTTGTGCGGTGGACGGCCTAAGACAAAGCAGTAAACTACATGAAGCTAAGTAAAGTCCAAAGAACACCACGTCTGGGCATAAATGGAGCCCTACGCACTACTCCCTCCACTGCTCTGGACACTCTGTTTCACATGACACCCCTCGACATTTATAGCAGACAAGTAGCCGCCAACGCAGCTATTCGCCTTAAAGCGACTTCACAGTGGACAAATTAATATTTTTAGCCAAACAAATATTCTAAACCCATTAGGGATCGTACCAGAAAACATTGACTACACCATACCCAAACAATGGTTTGACAAGAGTTTCCATGCAAGCATACCCTCTAGATCCGAGTGCGAGGAAAATGCCTTCCTGGATGACAACTCAGTCCACTTCTACACTGACGGTTCAAAGACTGTAAGTGGGGTTGGTGGTGGTGTTTTTGTTGATAAGCTTAACCTTAGCCTCTCCTTCCGCCTCCCCAACCACTGTAGCGTGTTCCAGGCGGAAAGTCTGGCAATTATGGAAGCCCTATCGTGGTTGAAGAAAAGTGCAATATCTGATATGGATGTCCGCACCTTTTCCGATAGTCAGGCCACTATCAAATCCCTAGGCTCATGCACTCTAAATTCAAAAACAGTCATGGACTGCCGATCATCTCTAATGGATATGACAGAACAGTTTAACATTCACTTTTGCTGGATGCCGGGACATAGAGACATTCCAGGGAATTGTACGGCCGACGAACTTGCCAAAATTGGAACAACAATCAAAGCTGGATGCTAGTAGAAGAACAAACCATAGGTGGACGTTTGGATCGACATGTTTAGCGCCCAAACAAATGTGGTCAAAACTAGATCTGAATCGCTCCATGAGTTTAATTTTTCGCCATTATAGGTGTCATCACCGGACACTGCTTCATAGGCAAACATGCAAGAAGGCTTGGCATGCTTACTTACGACTTTTGCAGAAGCTGCATTGACGAGGAGGAGGAGGAGACAATCCCTAACCTCTTCTAAACATGTTCAGCTCTTTCCCAAAGAAGAAATCTCCACCTAGGGGCCTTCTTCCACAACGAGCTCCCTATGGTTTCTGGAGTAGGGGGATCACAGATCCACGTGACATCACAATGGGCCACTATACCTAAGTGGGTTGGTTTTTCAACAGCCACCTAAACCTAACCTAACCTACAACTGTTACTACTACCATATCGCGAAAACTGAGTAAGCCCTATATGGGACCATGATTATCCCAATTCCAATGTATGTTATAGCCTTGGGGCGTGGAACCACCATGAATTTCTTGGGCTGTAGAGCGACATCGATCTAGTCAGTCGGCAGATGACACTGGAAGGTATAGAGTTGTGGCTTCACTTATCTGTGTCATGTTTTTACTTCCCACTAGTCAGCAGCACCATCGCCAGAAAATGACAGCTTGATTTTTACTCAGTCAACTTATTGGCAATCTGTTACTACCCATCTTTTGTATTTCGGTAATCCTCTAAATAAAGTGTTTAATTAGATAGAACAAAAATTGTTCCATTGTGGCTCACAACTATCAGCCACAAACTAGTGACCCTGACGCAGGAAATCACAAATTGGATACCCCTTTGATGCTCAAATGTAAAAATTCTTTTTGACACAAAATTCTAATTTTGCAAAAACGTTTCAACATGCATGCAGCTGGAGCAGACAAAGCGAAAATCAGAAGGACACGCAAGAGATTTTTCAAGCACGTGCGATAAAATTACCCACATTTTGGAAAGAAAATCTATCTCTCTGGTTTGCGCAAGTGGAGGCTACATTTGATCTAGCAAGAATAACAGCGGATGTGCCAAAGTATCGATATGTCTTAATAAACCTGGATACGACCACGCTACCATTCATCACGGATATTATATCTCCACTACCAGGTAAATCAGGTAAATATGATTCGATGAAAGAGCGTCTAATCTCATCTTTTTCGGAAACAAACGAGTCAAAACTTCGACGTTTGTTGCACGGGCTCGAATTAGCTGATGAAAAACCATCGAATTTGCTGCAACGTATGCGAAATCTCGCAGAAAAACAATTTCCGGAGAATGTACTTCGCACATTCTATTTGGAGCAATTACCCGAGCAAGTCCGAGGAATCCTTGCAATAAGTGAAGTCACAGACCTGGCGAAACTAGCAACGCAAGTCGACAAAATACTTGATATACAACGTACTGAGGGTACATCATCCCAAAAAAAGCGCTTCAACATCTGATCTGGAGATACAAGTTCACTCTTTGACACAACAGTTAGCAACACTGCAACATCACCTCAAGCACGTCCGTCCCAGATCAGCCAGTCGTACAAGAAACACAACTTGCTACTACCACACACGGTTTGGCAGTCGCGCTCGTAAGTGTAAGGAGCCATGTAGTTTTGTTACTTCGCCTCAGCATTTAAACTAAAAAAGCCGTCGAAGCAACTGGCAAGCATTTTCGACGGCCAACCCAATGTTCGCCTTCAAGTAAAAGATTCAAATACTGGCCTGAAGTTCTTGGTAGACACTGACGCCGATATTTCCTTGATTCCGAAGCTTAGTATTTTCCACAATATTAAAAAATCAGATGTCAAAACTAATCTCTTTGCAGCAAATGGTTCTGTGATTAAGACGTATGGTTCAAAGGCAATCACAATCGACATTGGTCTCAGACGTTCATTCTTTTGGAACTTCATCGTTGCTGACGTAACAAGTGCTATACTCGGAGTTGTTTTCTTTAAACATCACGGACTACTCGTCGATCTTCGTCGTAAGAGATTGCTCGATTCTCAGACGAAACTTTATGTAGAAGCCTTGTACGAGACCAGTCGGTTTTATATCACCATCACACGGCGTACAAGAGCATATAGTCCCAAAAGGCCTTCCGGTAGCAGAGAGAGCTCGGCGTTTGTCTGGTGAAAAGTTGCATTCGGCTAAAATCAAATTCCAGAACATGTTGCAGCAGGGTATTTGCGAACCTTCTAAGAGCGAGTGGGCCAGCCCTTTACACCTCGTAAAGAAGAAAAATGGCGAATGGCGGGCATGTGGTGATTACCGTCGCTTAAACCGAATTACCATTCCAGATTGCTACCCGATTCCCCAATTTCGCGATTTCACTTTTCAAGTTTACGAATGCAGGGTGTTTTCAACTCTGGATCTGTCTCGCGCCTACTACCAAATATCAGTTGCACCAGACGACCGACCGAAAACAGCCGTTATTACCCAATTCGGATTATACGACTTCAGAGTAATGACTTTTGGCCTATGCAACGCTGCCCAGTCATTCCAACGTTTAATGGATTCGACTTCTGCCAAGTATACATCGACGATATTCTGATCCCATCAGCTACGGCGCAGGAGCACGATGAACATCTACGGTTAGTCTTCAGCAAGCTGCAGGAACACTGTTTGTCAATAAACCTCAACAAATGCGATTTTGCTCAGCAAGAATAATTTATCTTGGTTACTCCCTCAGTAAAGATGGAATAAAACCACCTGCAGAAAAATCAGAAGCCATCCGTATCTATCCCAAGCCTAAAACCATAGCAGATCTTCGTAGATTTTTGGGTGCTTGGAACTTTTATCGCCTAAATATGCCAGATGCAGCCGAGATTCATGCACCATTAATTAATTTAGTTTCTGATGCAACAAAAAACGGCAAACGCCCAGTGCCATGGACCAGTGAAGCTGACAGTGCCTTTGAAAAATGCAAAAAAGTCTCACCGATGCAGTTCAACTTGCATTCCCTTCACTAGACGCAACTTTAAACCTTAGATGCGACGCATCTGACAAATCAATTGGTGCTGCTCTTGACCAATTCGTTGATGGAAGAAGACGACAACCACTACGATGTTTTACACAAAAGCTAAGTAAAACCGAATCTAATTATAGTGCTTATGATCGTGAACTTTTTGCCATTTACAAAGGTATCAAGTTTTTCAAACACCAACTAGAAGGACGAAGTATTACCATTTTAACTGATCATCGACCATTGGCATTCGCCTTTTTACAACACTCAGATAAAGCATCTCCGAGGCAGCAACGACAACTTCAGTACATCAGCCAGTTTAACACCGACATCAAACATGTGTCTGGGAAATCAAATGTGATTGCAGACGCAATGTCAGTCCACTTCGTTGCAACTCCGTCAATACAATATTGATGATGCTGGACCATGCGTTTACTGTGACACATCAAATAACAACATTCGCCTCTACATTCCGCAACCCCTTCGACGCCAAATATTCGACATCATCCACAACCCATCTCCTCCAAATGGACGCTCCACCAGGAAATCGGTGAGTCAGCACTTTGTGTGGCCACATTTGAATCGAGACGGTACTAGATGGGTGAAATCCTGCCTGAAGTGCCAACGCATTAAAATAAATCGCCACGTAAAGAACATTCCACAGCGTATCGAGATTCCCAGTGGGCGCTTTAAATATGTCCACACCCACATTATCGTCAAGCCACTCTCAAAAGGATACAGATATTGCCTCAAGATCATCGATCGCTTTAGTCGTTGGCTCGAGGCAATATTACTAAGAGATACCACTGTCGATACCATCACCGACACCTTCTTCGCAGGCTGCGTAAGTCGATTCGGTTCACTTACTATAACCAGTGACAAAGTTACTCAGTTCGAATGGAAACTCTTAGACTTGCTAACCAAATTATTGGGATGCAATCGTACTCGAACTACCGCTTACCATCCTTGAAGTCAGCCATCATGTGCCACAGCTCTGGTGACTGGACCGCCATATTGCCTGTAGTTCTCCAAGGACTCCGCAACAGTTTAAAAGAAGATATAAAAGCAAGTGCGGCTGAGATGTTGTATGGAACGACACTTCGCGTACCAGGTGAACTATTTATTGATGAAGAACTTAACCTTAACCCACAAATATTTATCGAGAAATTTCACGTTTTTATGAGAGAGGTACGTTCAGCTCCCACGGCACATCATAACAAGGCAAGGGCCTTCACTCACATACATCTGTTCGCATGTTTTCATATGCGTCGACGAAGTCAAAAAGCCTTTGGAGCAGCCCTACCGCGGACCATACGAAGTAATCGACAGACAGTCAGATTATGTCTTCATCGTCAACGTCGATGGAAACCATTCAACTATCAGCACTGAACGCTTGAAACCTGCTTTCATTGAAAACCACCAAGATCTTCAATCAATAAACAGGACATCAAATCAATCACCTACATATCCGGTGAGGAAAAAAGTTCAATTCGTGTTTCATCCTCAAACTCGAGACACTTAAGAAGGGCTACTACTATGGCATCACTTATCTGTGTCATGTTTTTACTTCCCACTAGTCAGCAGCACCATCGTCAGAAAATCTGTTACTACCCATATTGTGTATTTCGGTAATCCTCTAAATAAAGTGTTTAATAAGATAGAACAACAATTGTTTCATTGTGGCTCAGAACTACCAGCCAGAGAGTGAATGGACACTGATGCCCCACTGGGTTTTCAAATCAAACCTGAAAGGACAACGCCGTAGAGGGAGAAATTTATTTAGGTGGCGCGCATAAGTTCAAGGGACCTCAATTCACTTTGAGTGCGCAACAGAATGCAGTTAGCTAAAGTTTAATAAACTGTATAAGTGTTAATGGGCCGTGCCCTCTTCTGATTCTATAATGTCTGCCCATATTTTCAAGATCACAGTCAAGTTGAGGAGTTAATTTTGAAGTGATTATATTCGAGATGGAGTTTTCTCTAGATGGATACACCTCATTTCATTGTAGTTTCTCATTTGATTGTAGTTTTTAAATTTTAGCAGTTTAATATTAAAATCATTCATTTAATAGAGACTTGACACTTGTTAGCATTACGAGCATATATTAAAGATACGTATGTATGTACAGCCACTTCGTCACATTCACTGCTTCCATTTTCCATTGCAACTCTGTAGAGTTCGTCCTTGTTAATACTGCACCATCAATCTTAGTTGGAAATCTCAGAAATTTATTAGCCACAAGAATCTCTTTCATGGCAAGCATATCATCATTGTATCGCATCCATATGCCATAAATATCACCAGCTCCCATTGTTCCATGATGTTCCACACTTAACTTTCAACCTGACCCAAATTTTCTTTAACGCTGAGTACATTCTCTCGCTTTGACAATTTATTGCACATTATCCTGCTCATTTTCAGAAAATTACCCTAAGTGAATGTGCAATTCGTTTCAATCATCGTACTTTACCATACTCCTCCCATAGTCTAGCCTACATCCTACATCCTTGCCCTTTATAGGCAAATTACTCTGCATTTAATTGTCTTGCGATATTTTGCAGGGAAGAACCCTATAACATAGCCCCACTCTGCCACCGCCATCTTCTACAAACCGTACTGTACTCCTGCATAAGTGAAGCTCGTTTTATCTGCGTTTTGCCAACGCATTACGAATCGCATTCCCTCTCTAAAGGGGGAAATGCCGCCGCCATCGTCGTCGGCGATATGACTATACCGACGACAACAACACAAACGTCGTTGTCGTCGTCCTGGTAGCCCTTTCACGGTGAAACGCAGTAAAAAACGACACACACTCATTTGCATATGCATGCTAATTAATTTATGCATAGCATTTCGCTCGACTTTCTTACTATAATTTAATTTATTCTGTGAAATTGTACGCCGCCGACTTCATATATAAAATCTGCCATAAAGCCAGTCAACAAAAACAGAAAACCGGCTAACAGCTAGCAGCTAAAAGTCAGAAATACGAGTAATAGGAGGAGTGCGAGTTCCATAACCAATGTGAGTGAAGTCGGAATATAGTCGAGCCAGCGTTGCCACCCTATCAATGGTGCTTTTCATGATATTGAAGTCTGCTGCACAGTAAATATGCCTTAGGTCTAGCCGCTGGTGGTGGCTGACTTTGCTGTTAAGATGGCCCTCAAAAGGTTTCAGTTTTCACCATAAACTGCAAGTTACTCTCGCCTATCAAAGCCTATCAAAGCGGCGAAACTTAAATTTTGTTTTCGGCCTGCAAACGAGGATTGCTTTTGGCGCATGAGTTTCTAGAGTTTGCCTAGTAAAACGGTTTGACCAGACAAACTTCTTGCCATGCACATTTATCACCTATCATCCATCAACTCTTCAGCAAAGATATGGACAGTTCAAATCCCTCAGCCTTCTACTGCGCTGCAGCATCAAGTCGACTGTTCTTGAATCCTCCTCGTTGGCAACACTTTTCTAAACTTTTAGACGAATTGGGGGCGGCTTGGTTGATTTTATGCATAAACAGTACACACATGCTGTTAGCTGTGCAATAGAGGACACAAATGGGGGGTTGATGAGGAAACACAGTGCTACTAGCTGCAAAGATAACACATATTCATAAATTATAATAAAATATGAATTAATGCACTCAGATAGTGCGCGGATAGCGCGCGGGCGTTTCGTATTCGTCGTTGTTTGTTACCACCATGCATACATCGCTCTATGGAGGTTATCCTTGACTGGGCGCTTACAAGCAGTACAAGTTCCTCCATCTACATAAATATACACACATCCCAAGGGACAACAAATGACGGCGACAAAAAGTGGAAAGCAAAAGAACAAAAAATAAAAAAAAAATTAAAGAAAAACCACTTCAAGCGGAATGCGAACAAAATGCATAATGCTTTCGGTTTATGATTCGCACTTAACCCTTTGAGTTGAATTGTTGCGCCTTGCTCTCCCCCCAGTCGTTGACCCATTGGGAAATTGCTTAGTAATAGCATTTCCTCTTTGTGTTCAAAGGGATCCCGGCTATCCTTTGAACTCTCACTATTGTTTTTGCAGGGGCATTGCCGCCCTTCAAATGCACAATTTGAATTTCTTTTTGTTTTCATTTCTTTCTTTTTTTTTAACTCCGATTATGTCGTCCCTCCCTGGTCGACTGCAGGTCGTGCATTGTACAATTGTAATGAGGTAGTGATATAGGTACGAGTATGTGATTACGCAAAAAGTCGACGCCAACAGCTAATAGTTTCATTTGTAAGATTGATTGTAAAGATTGCTGTCATCGCTGGTTCCGTAGATGGTGGTACTCGTTTGTTATTGAATTTTTAATTGTTCATTAAGCGAGCGATTTATAATGAAAAGTTTAAGCCACTCGTTGGGGTGGACGGAGAAATGCAGGAATTTACGTGCAGGACAACAATCGTAGCCTAGGGACATAATTTCTATTTATACTGACGACGGCCTTATTGTTAATTTTCTAATGGATTGCTTTAATTGCTTTGGGTGAATAAGTGATTAGACGAAGTCAATAAGAACTGCACACTTCAAATAACTTGTCCTTTGGGAAAGGATTTTCTTTTTATGTTACCATACAACATGCCAAGGTGGGCCATAATATGTGACTCTATCGGAAAGTGCCATTGAGCTTAGAAATCCCATCGAATATCAATTCGATTTGGGCATTTGTGGAACAACCAGAACTGGAATTTTTGTGAATTAGAAGTAAAACACTATAGAACGTGGACATCGTGACTATTATCAGGATGTTTTTGATGATGATTCTGGAGCGTCTTACTTCCACTGGTCGTTCAATGAATGAAGTTTCCCTCTTGGTACTTCTCGACTTTTCGTAGGCATTTGACTTTGTCGACCATACCTTGCTCTGCAAAAAGCTGCGCCACTTCTTTGGTTTTTCTTCAGCAGCTTTTATTGTCCTTGGTTTCGTCCTATTTAAGCAATAGAAAACAGCCCGTATCGATTGATAATAGCTTATCTGATTTCATCAACTTAACTCGAGGGGTACCTCAAGGATCAATTTTGGGCTCTCTATAATTTTCCCTTTATATAAACAAGATTTAGTTGTACATTTATCAACTCACATTTATGCTGATGATGTCCATATTTATCAGAGCTGCCCATTAGGTCTTATCGAAAATTGTGCCCTTAAGATCAATCGCGACCTTAATTGCATATTTGATTGGTCTTTGAAAAACGGCTTAACCCTAACAAGTCGAAATGCCTAGTTATTTCTAGAACTAATTTGAACTTATCATATTTCCCGCAAGTTATTTTAATTTGTGGATACATGTAAGAACTTGGGACTTATAATCAACAGACTTTTAACATGGAACAACCACATAAATATTATCGTAGGGAGGGCCTATGGCGTCTTGCGAACCCATTTACACCACCGAATACACGAACTTTGTTAGTAAAATCATTGGTAATTCCTATCCTTGTTCATGGGTGTGGAATATTTGGTAATTGTGATTCAATATGTACACGTAAATTACAAATTGCTTTCAGTAGCGCCATACGTTATATCCATGGGCTCAGAAGATATGATCACGTCTCACACCTTTCTTTTAACCTTTTTGGCATGCCATTTCAAAACTATCTTAAATTTCGAACTTTGGTGTTTCTCTTTGTCATGACAGCCTTCTTATCTCTACAACTACTTTCAATTCCCAGTATCAAATAGATCTAACTCTCTTATCATACCGAGATTTCACTATCATATATCTGAGAGGCAATTCTTCACAGTTGCCATCCGTCTTTGGGATTCACTACCAAATTCTTTGAGGGCACTAAGCAATACAAATAGGCTTAAAAGAGAATTGCAACATTACCTCTTTTTCTTCTTTTCTTTCTGTTTTGTTTTTTCATAGCTGTCGTGTCGTATCCTATTTTTTAAATTGCTTCAAATCTTATCTTAGTAATTTTCTAGTCTTTTTCTTTTTAGAACTAATAATCAAATCATTAAATAAAATCAACTACTTGCTTGCTTGCATTAGGTGGCGCTACAGTCCGGGATGGACCTGGGCCTCAGTCAACAAGCTTCTCCAGCCAGCTCGATCCCTGGCTAGCTGCCTCCAGTTTCGCACGCTAAGTTGGCTGAGGTCCTCTTCCACTTGCGTGCGCCACCTGAGTCTTGGCCTTCCTCTACTGCGCTGTCCCTCGGGGGCGGATTCGAAGACTTTTCGGACCGGAGCATTGGTGCCCATGCGCTCTACATGACCCAGCCATCTCAGTCTTTGGATCTTCACTCTTCTGGCTAGGTCCATGTCGCTGTACAGTCCATACAGTTCGTCGTTGTAGCTCCTCCTCCACTCACCGTCAATGCAGACGGGACCGAAGATCGCCCGAAGAATTTTTCTCTCGAAGCAAGGTCTTATAAAGGGTGACTTTTGTTGTCCGAGAGAGGGCTTTGCTACTCAATTGCCTTCTTAACCCAAAGAAACAGCGGTTGGCAGGAGTTACTCTTCGCTTGATCTCAGCGCTGGTGTCGTTGTCTGTATTTATAGCGAAGCCTAGGTAGACAAAGTCCTTAGCTACCTCAAAGTTATATCTGTCGAGAGTGACGTTCTGCCTGAGACGTCGGTGTTGGTTGTCCTTTTTGCTTGACAGCATATACTTGGTCTTGCCCTCATTGACCGCTAAACCCATTTTCGCCGCTTCTGTCTCAATACTAGTAAAGGCGCCACTGACATCACGCTGCTTTCTTCCGATTATGTCAATCGATGAATAGGTGGTGGGTATCGATCTGAAGCTCATGGGTCTTCCCCAAGATCTGCCGTGAAGCCACACTGATATGGACCTATCAGGTTGTTGACAAACGGCTTCAGGCGTTCACACAATACGGCGGATAAGATCTTATATGCGATGTTAAGGAGACATATGCCTCTGTAGTTGGCGCAGTTCAGAGGGTCTCCTTTCTTAAGAATTGGACAAACAATGCTGAGGTTCCATTCATTGGGCATACTTTCGTCCGACCATATTTTACAGATGAGTTGGTGTATGCTCCTTACCGAGTCATTGCCTGCCGCTTTGAAGAGCTCGGCAGTCAGGCCATCCGCTCCAGCAGCTTTGTTGGACTTAAGCTTCGATATGGCTATCTTCACTTCATCCAGGTCGGGTGGACGGAATTGTTGGTCATCATCGTCCAGGTTGAACGGTTGATTCTGCCTGACAGCGGTATTTGGTCCGTCATCGCCGTTATCCAGTCTGCAGAAATGATCTTTCCAAATCCTCAGCATCGACTGCGATTCTACTACGATGTTCCCTTGTTCAACTCTACAGGCATTGGTTTGGGGTTTGTTTCCGTGGCATGTTATTTTTACCTTTTGGTAAAACATCCGAACCTCATTCCTGGAGTAGCATCTCTCAATTTCCTCGATCGCGCGCTTCTCATGCTCTTTCTTCTTCCTCCTGAGAAGCCGGGGCTCGTCTCTCCTCTTCCGCTCATAGAGCTCATGAGCAGCTCTGGTCTCTCTAAGCAGCGCCGCGTTATATGCATCTTGCTTAGCTGCATGTGCATTCCGGCATTCATCATCGAACCAGGGGTTTTGTTGTGGTGGACGAGTGAAACCCAGCACATCAGAGGCGGTATCTCTGATGGCGTTTTAGCAGTGTTTCCAATGGTCTTCGATGCTTGATGCTGGCGGCGTTGGACCTCTTAAGAGGTTAAAGGAGACTCGATCGGAAAAACATTTAGCGATCTCTTGCGATTATAGCCGCCTGACGTCGAATTTTCTCACAGCATTAGTTTGTCTTGGCGTAGTTTGGGATATCCGCAACCGTACCTTGGCTACAACAAGGTAATGGTCCGAGTCGATGTTGGCTCCTCGGAACGTACGGACATCCATAATGCTGGAGGAGTGTCTTGCGTCGATCGCAATGTGATCAATCTGGTTGACTGTTGATTGATCAGGAGTTCTCCAAGTCCCCTTGTGTATGTCGAGATGTGGGAACCGCGTGCTAGCCACGACAATGTTTCGCCCCGCCGCAAAGTCGATTAGCCTGAATCCGTGATCGGAGGTGGTGTTGTGCAGGCTATATTTTCCGATTGTTCCACCAAAGAATCCCCTTTCTTCCTAGCTTTGCATTAAAATCACCGAGGACAATTTTAATGTCATAGCTAGGGCATTGCTCGTAGGTCTTGTTAAGGAGCTCGTAGAAGGCATCCTTGGTGTCTCCTCTTTCTCCTCTGTGGGGGCAAGTGCGCATATAAGGCTTATGTTGGCGAATTTAGCCTTGATGCGGATTGCTACGAGGCGCTCGCTCACATGCCGGAAGCTGAGGACTTCTCGTCTTAGTCTGCCTCCGACAACAAATCCGCATCCAAATAAGCCCTGCTTTTGCCGTCGATAGCAATTGCCGTAGTAGATGTCGCAGTTTTTCATCTTCTTTTTGTCTGGCCCGTCCCATCGCATTTCTTGGATGGCAGTTATGTCTGCTTTGCAGCAGTCTTATAATAATAATATAAATTGACTGTCATTTTGTTAGAAATAAAATAAAATTGGGCCTTGTTCTCACGAATAGTTTTTTTTGAAGGTGTAGGTTAGGTCTAAAAATGTCCGTATCTGACAATTTCAGTCGTTTTGTTTCCTGGAGTGTCCTGTCAGGATTCCTATTATCGTCCTAACTTTACCCCTGATTGATTTTATGAACTCCCTAGATCTTTTACCGTCAAAAAGTGGCCATAGAGCCTTGGATACCAAATGTCCTTCAAGATTCAACCACCTTACGTTGGGATTCTTTATTGTGTTTTCCTCGATAGTGCTTCTTATTGTGCAGAGGGGTGGATTGGTGTTAACAAAGGCAACAAAGGGAGCAATAGGAGTAGCCCTTCTCTTCTTGCGTGCTCATCCGCTTGTTCCTTACTCCTTATACCGCAGTGTCCTGTTACTGACCTAGTTCTGAATGCATAATGGTTTGAATATTTCGCGACAGCCTCCGACTGTATCAGAGTTGATGTAAGCCGATTCCATTGCCTTAAGAGCGGCCTGGCTATGATGTAGATAGCGATATCTCTCTCCAACGGATACCAATCTCATCTGCATTAGCTCAGCCGCCCTGAGGACAGCCAGAATTTTTGATTGGAAAACACTCCTTGTGTCCGGTAGTCTTATAGACACTCTTAGCTCTGGGTCTTATGAGAACATACCAGAACCTGTTCGCTCCTCCTGAAATGACCCAAATTAGTAAGTCGCATCGCACTATTGACCGCAAGTTTTCTTATCTGTAAATCAAGTGATGTTAAGTGCAGAAAGGTGTCCAATGCTGCCGTAGGGGTGGCACGGAGCGTACCTGTAACCGCCGCCTGTTAATTTTCCGTAGATCGTTTTCTTTTTTGTTGCTTTTCATCATACTAGTATTTATAGGCCTTACCACCACCGTATATAGACAGTACACCCAGGCAGGTTTTTTGCTGCATGTACGACGCATCGTGTTAAGTGTTCTTTTATTTAACTGAGACCATATCTCTTCGTTTTTCATTGATTGAATGCATTTTGAATATTTTTATGTTTTTGAGGTTCTTAAATATTTTAAAAATTTTTTGACGTAATACATAACTGCTTCACAATAACATTAAGCTCCTTACTTACCGCATGTTCACTTAACAAGTGTCAAAATACTAATGAAAGTAAGTGAAATCCTTCTGTTATAAACACTCAATCGCTTTGACCCATTTAGCTTGCGATGGCGCGAAAAGGTATTGCATCGCGCAACGTGAATTCACTTCGGCATAAACGCAGACTATTGAAAACCCGAAACAGTTTACCCGACGAAATGAGGAACTGGGCAGAGTCAAGGAACATACATATACGAGGGCGGGTCAATAAGTTCGTGACTTTTGGATTAAAACACAGATTTTTTGATAAAAAAATAATTTTATTTTTCAACGTAGTCTCCCTTGAGCTCTATACACTTTGTCCAACGCTTCTCCAATTTTTTTATCCCTTCCAAAAAAAATGATTTGTCGAGGTCCTCAAAATAGGCCTTTGATTGCGAGATGACTTCATCATTGGAGTCAAATCTTTTTCCACCAAGCCATTTCTTCAGGTTTGGGAACAAGAAGTAGTCGCTCGGAGCCAAATCTGGAGAATAGGGTGGATGAGGGAGCAATTCATAGCCCAATTCATGGATTTTTGCCATGGCAACTGCACATGTGTGCACCCTTGCATTGTCTTGGTGGAAAAGAACTTTTTTCTTGGCCAAATGAGGTCGTTTTTTTTTCAAATCGTCATTGAATCGGTCCAATAAGTTGGCATAATATTCCCCATTGATTGTTCTTCCCTTTTGAAGGTAGTCAATGTGGATTATCCCGCGTGCATCCCAAAAAACAGTCGCCATAACTTTATTGGCTGACAAACCCACCTTGGCCTTCTTTGGCGCCGATTCACCCTTAGAAACCCACTGTTTTGACTGTTGTTTGTTCTCTGGTGTGTTGTGATGGATCCATGTTTCGTCCACGGTTACAAAACGGCGCAAAAACTCCTCCATATTGCGATTAAACAACGCCAAACCTTCCTGTGAAGTTGTTACACGATTGCGTTTGTGGTCGACTGTGAGCAAACGCGGCACCCATCTTGCGGAAAGCTTTCTCATGCCCAAGTGATCATTCAAAATTGAAACCACTGAGCCATGCGAGATCCCTACGGCTTCCACAATCTCTCGCACTTTCAATCTTCGGTCGGCCAACACCATATCGTGAATTTTTTCGATTGTTTCGGGTGTAGAGACCTCAACTGGGCGTCCAGGACGTTCGGCATCTTCAGTGCTTGTACGGCCACAACAAAATTCAGTAAACCACTTTTTTACCATTGAAATCGATGGTGCAGAGTCCCCATAGTATTTATCAAGCTTAGCCTTGGTCTCGGTAATGGTTTTTTTTCGCAAGAAGTAATGCTTAATAAGCACACGAAATTCACTTTTTTCCATTTTCTCCTCAAATTAGTGAGTAGTCTGATAAAAATAGCTGTCAAACACAAACTAACTGACGCAGCAAGTTTAAATTTTGACAGGAGTCAACTGACAGATGCCTGTTGACAGGAGCAGTGTTGCTGTTTCAGTAAAGAGGTCAGAAATTCAAAAAGTCACGGACTTATTGACCCGCCCTCGTATATTTAACCGGGCGAACTTATCACCCCACAGTTGTAGTTAAGAAAGCTTCTTCTTATCCTTTTATTAACCCTTTTCTCGTTATACGAACTTATGTGTAACGAGTATCCCATTTTTACTGCATCGCTGCTGCTCCATTTATGGGGTTGGCTAATGTCGCAGACCCCAGAACGCGTCTACATAATGCTCGATTCTGGATCGCTTCAGTGGTTAGCCCCAGGCGTTGTTGCGCATTTGCCATCAGAGAAATCCAGGAATTCTTTTTCCGACCTCATTTTCTTACAGTTGTAGTTTAGAAAGCATTTTCAAGAGAAGTTCAAAAATCAAAAAGGGTAATCACTTGTACACTTGTACTTGTCACATATTTTTAGAATTATAAATCAAATTTTTGAAATATTTTTGCCAGTAAATTAGGATGCACCACAGAGTAAACTCTGCTGTGTTTTTGCCATTCGAGAAAAAAAAAAACAGGAAGACTAACGAACTGTGTACAGTTTGAGCCAAATCTTAGCCAAAATCACTTTTGAATACAACTGCATACAAATTTCAAAACCTAACAATGTTTCACCAACTGAAACCGTTTTCAAACAACCAAGTTTCTGAACCAAAGTTTTTTGCTGTAAAGCTCTGTTAAACTTTTCCATGAAATTCAACACGAACTGCATTACCTTTATTTATTTGGAAAATTATTCACATCTTAGACATCACTCATGGAGTTTTCAGAAATACTAGGCGCAGATATTAAAAATATATAAAAACTTTAAAAAAGTTCTTTAGTTTTAGCACTTTTCTCTAGATGTCGCTACTTAAAGGCAGGAAACATTTTTCCCCAATAAATAGGAAGAAAACAACTTTGGTAAGGGGTGGTCATTCTGTTGGTATCTTCTTAAAATGTTGTTTATAAAACACGGTTCCCGATTATTACTTTGTTAAAAAGAGTAAACCTTCCAACAAAAAGTAAACAAAAATAAGTCCAAATCGCAGCTTAGTGGCGTCTAAGCAACGTCAGCAAAGCGACTGTTTAAATGATTATTGAACTAAGTGTGCAACAAATCGATTGTTGGACGGCTTGTGTGGCACGTAGCACTATCTTGCTGAATCCACAACTCGTCTAAGTCCAAGTCCTCAATATCTGGCCATAACAAATCGCTACTGAAGCATATTTTCTTCCAGAAAGATTGTGTCTCGTGGAGTACTATCATCGCAACTCATCCATGGCCATTTCTGGTTTATTGGTCATTCTTGGGTGTCTCTTACATGGGAACTAAGGCCAACATCAATGTCTTCCGAGTCACATCCAGATGATGTTATGATCTCCTCTCAACAAAGACAACCTAACAAGAAGGTCCCAAAAACAACAACAGGTGCGAATACCATAAATCGTTTTATTTCTAATATTTCGTGAGTCAGTTTATCCAGGTCAGGACGACCTTATATAGTACGTGTTGCAACATTATTTATTATTTTAATTGCACAAAGCCAACCAACCAACAATGTGCATACAGATGAAACTGTAGCCGGTGAGAGTGGGATGTGTCGGATGATCTGAAATTGTCAGTTTGGCGTCGATTTGGTCTCTTTATTCTGGTAGATCTCTCGTATTTTATTTATTTTAAATAAGATTCTTTTTAAACCTGTACAAACACCATGCATTTAGATCTGTCAAACCAATTGTCAGATTGCAAACTATAAGTGTTAAACTCAATGACATACAAGCTCCAACAACGAAATTTTGAAGAATTGGTTCCGAAATTATGGTTCTATGTACCAACATTTGAAGAGCACTTGCACCATATTACACCAAACGTAACCAGCTATCTGAGTACGCCATTCGCCGTATTGTTGACCGTTTTTGCACAACGTTTTCTCATTTTCTTTAAAAGATGCAGTGACATCGAATAGCATTAGAAGAGCGCGTATTGAAGAGAATATTATATCCCTTCAGATGAGTTTTGAAAAAGATCCAAATTTAACGATTCGACGTCGAACGCAACAGCTTGGTCTTTATCCGTCCACTTCATGGAAAATTCTACTGAAAGATTTTGGTTTGAAGGATTACTTGATCCAGCTCGTGTAAGATTGAAGCCGAATGATACTAGATCTACACTCTTTTATGGAAAATTTCGATGACTCGGTCTAATATGTGCGGCTTTCTTCCAGCAACAGCGTGACAAATGTTGGCCTCGGGCTCGTCCAAAGTGGTCGGCTTATTAGTGTAGTCCAAGGACTTGACGTAGCCTCAGAAAAAATAATCGAATGGTGTCAAATCAAATAAAATCGACGGCCAATTAATGAACGCTCCCGTGAGATACCTCAGTCGCCAAATTTCTCCTTCAAAACTTCGAGCGTTGCAACCATAAATGAACTAACATAGATGGCAAACTCTACTACTACAGCTGCAAGCCTGGATCTTTTTCACAACTACACTGTAAGTGAATCACCAACACTAATCCAAGCCTGATACCTGTCAAAATAGCTAAAATGACAACAAATTTCACGTAACGTCCACTAGGTATATACGAGGGCGGGTCAATAAGTCCGTGATTTTTTGAATTTCTGACCTCTTTACTGAAACAGCAACACTGCTCCTGTCAACAGGCATCTGTCAGTTGACTCCTGTCAAAATTTAAACTTGCTGCGTCAGTTAGTTTGTGTTTAACAGCTATTTTTATCAGACTACTCACTAATTTGAGGAGAAAATGGAAAAAAGTGAATTTCGTGTGCTTATTAAGCATTATTTCTTGCGAAAAAAAACCATTACCGAGACCAAGGCTAAGCTTGATAAATACTATGGGGACTCTGCACCATCGATTTCAATGGTAAAAAAGTGGTTTACTGAATTTCGTTGTGGCCGTACAAGCACTGAAGATGCCGACCGTCCTGGACGCCCAGTTGAGGTCTCTACACCCGAAACAATCGAAAAAATTCACGATATGGTGTTGGCCGACCGAAGATTGAAAGTGCGAGAGATTGTGGAAGCCGTAGGGATCTCACATGGCTCAGTGGTTTCAATTTTGAATGATCACTTGGGCATGAGAAAGCTTTCCGCAAGATGGGTGCCGCGTTTGCTCACAGTCGACCACAAACGCATGTGCAGTTGCCATGGCAAAAATCCATGAATTGGGCTATGAATTGCTCCCTCATCCACCCTATTCTCCAGATTTGGCTCCGAGCGACTACTTCTTGTCCCAAACCTGAAGAAATGGCTTGGTGGAAAAAGATTTGACTCCAATGATGAAGTCATCTCGCAAACAAAGGCCTATTTTGAGGACCTCGACAAATCATTTTTTTTGGAAGGGATAAAAAAATTGGAGAAGCGTTGGACAAAGTGTATAGAGCTCAAGGGAGACTACATTGAAAAATAAAATTATTTTTTTGTCAAAAAATCTGTGTTTTAATCCAAAAGTCACGGACTTATTGACCCGCCCTCGTATAAAAAAAGCATACATAAAAGAAAAAGTATTTTAAAGTGGTCAATATTTATTTCAAGGTGGTGGAAAAGTAAATATAGTAGAACATATGAAAAAATACTTTTGTTTTGCTTTAAGTGTACCAAAAAAATGATGTTTTCAGAACTATTTTAGTAAAAGACCTTGAAATCATAATTTAAAAGATTTATTTCAAGATATAAATGAATTGCAAATCAGCTTATCAGAAAACTTAAAATGGTATTGTAAGTCAATTGTGTAAGTTTTAAGTATACTTAGGAGCTCTGGACGATTTCTTGTTGTTGTTTGACACGCATTAAGTAAACATTGTAATTTTATTAAGTAATACGATCCAATAAATTGCACATTATTATTTTTATCGTTTTTAAGTATTTCAAGAAAATATTTGTTGACTCGTTTAATTTAAAAATTTCAGGAATGTTATTTATTTTTATTTACTATAAATAATAAATGTTTGATTTGATGTTAGTTTTCATCACCCGGAATAGCAAACGTGTACCAATATTGTTGAACCAATACGATTTCTTGACCTTTTCGCAAAATTTTACCATTATAGCGTGGTGTTTGTGGAAAAAACAGCGTTCAATTTACACAGATTTTGTTTTTCTATTTCTTTTTCTTTCTTGTTGCAATGAATGCAAAAACTGAGTAACGAATTGGGAATTTGGTGAAAAATGAATGGCACAAAATTGTTAAAAAAGTATTTACTAACGAGTCCCTAAACAAAAAAATACCAATCAGATTTGAAAAGCATTATTTTGCAAAATCTATGTCTTTTTGTCCAATGGCAATGGATCTTGGAATAGAAGTAAATAGCTGTTTGAAATAAAACACCGATAAATAGTTGGTTTTTTAGTTGTTTATTTAAAAATAAATAAGTACTAATATAATTTTGAATGCACTTTAATTTGTTCTTACTCTTTTGTAATGATTTCGTCGCTCGAGTTCTGACTAGCCGACAAATCATTCAATAATCGCGCATTTTATTTGGAATAAGAGCATGCAAAATGATAGCTTTTAATTGTTTACTTCAAAATCGGTCCAACAAGAATGTCAGGCAGTGATCAATCGGGATCATTTTAGGTTAGGTATTATTTTAAAATTGAATTTATTGGAAGTAGATACTTTTTTTTCAATATAGATATTCAGTAAGAAAACTACCATTTGCCATATAGCATTTTTATTTCTCTATTTTATGTTAAATGTGTCCAGTATATATATTTACAACATTTTTGAAGATTTGAAAAGGTTTGCGTTGAGTTAGATTTGCACAAATAAAAATATGTAAAGTGATCATTAATCCTTTTCATGTATTTATAAGAAATTAAAACAATAATCAAATTTTATGTATTTTTAATCTATTCATAGAACAGAACAGACCCTTCTGATAAAAACATTCATGGTGAACCAAAATATTTGCCCACACCGGAGTGAAATGAAGAAATGTCAATACTTTACTAAAGAAGGCGCAAAACTGTAAGTGAAAATAATTATTTGCTTTGTATTCAATAATTTAATAAGTTTATATTTTATATTTTATAGACCAATCAATATGGCGAATCACAAAAAGTGCTGTTTAGGATGCAAGACGCATAACCACTTATACCGCCCAGAATGCAAGAAATCCAGGTAAGTTTGCATTATGCATGGGAGGAATAAATTGTTTGCACAATATTTAATATTTTACCGGGGTGGACTAAAAAGTAAAACAATTTTTTTCCACTTGCGTGGTATGTGTATATATTTGCATTTATTAACTATTTTTTCTCATTGACAACCTAGATGATCAACACAATTCTTTGCATTTTTGTGCGGTTTTTTGCCGGGGACCTGAAAGTGAAAATGCAGAATGGGTGCAATAGGCTTCCTGGGGAAACCGAACACCCAACCAAAAAAAATCGGTTAACGAACCACTATGCATACCTCAAGGGTGGTTTGGAAATGCATTACCTATCAAAGTTAATAAATAAACACAATTTTTTTAAAAGTATAAATATATTTTATTTATCAAATAAAACAAAACAAAATATACATACTACGTTTTCAAACCGTAAAATACCAACTTTTCTGTTGTCCACCCTTTTGCCAGGATCGGATGGTGGGACTGCAAATATTGAATCGCTAAGAAAAAAGGCATTAAATCCACTCTTCCAAAGCATTTGCCAAGATGTTGAATAGTAAGATTATTCTGCAAAATAAGAAGTTTGATTAATTAGTTTCAAATTAAAATAGTTTTGCTTACTGAAAAGTAAACGTAAACAAACTATTCCAACTGCTTTTGCCACATCCACAAAAAAACAATCCGTTGGTGGCAGCAGTATTTTGTAGAATATTGTTATTTCTTGTTGTAGATGTCTTCAGAATCCCTTTTTTGTTGTCCTGAAAAATATAAAAAAGCAATTTATTGTCCAACATTAAAATTTGTTTCAAACTTACACGAAATTAATGATGTAAACATTAGAAATGTCAAAACATTAATTCACCTCGCCATTTTCTTATGGATGACGTAATCTTAAATTTTGACGTTCACACGTATTCACGGACAGGTTTCACACGGATAGGGGCCCTCAGAAGAAACCGGTTTCAGGAACGGCCGATATCTGGAAAGTTTGACATCTATGTTAGTTCATTTATGGTTGCAACGTTTTTATGGCATAAAGCGTCGTATTGTTGGAATCACAGCTCGGATATATCGATGTTGTCGAGTCCTGACCACCTCGCTCTTTACCTAAGAATATTGACTGTAACGGTGTCTGCTTCTTCATGTCGAATGATATAATTATATAATATGCATTAAACAGTCTATCTTTGTGGATGGATAAAATAATTGTTCTTAAATTTCAGTTTGAATGAAAATTTTATGAGCAGTTACTATGCATTGCAACGTTTCATTTTCGTGTTTTTGTGAAAAACGCGTTTTCTGACAGCTAGAGATGACCTAGGCAACCTAGATGTTGAGGCAATATTTTGGCCTAAAGGTGTATCTGTTGTTTGAAGGTATGTTTTAACAATAAACCTAGTGGAAGATAGCAAGTCATTGTTGCTTTGCTTTCCTCAGCCAAAGGAGATACCTTGTAAGGTTAGAAACCATTGTTTACGCTTGCATTTATTGAAAACATAAGTGGCTGTCAATACTATCTTTTTAAACGATAAACGACGATAACATACAACTTTTGATCCAACCGATAAATTCCTCCCATTTAGCGGTTATAATTAACTATGCAACGAGGTTAATCAATGTTCTTCGTCTGCATATCGCAAAATCTCTTCACTTTTCCCAGAAGTTGTTGTCATTTTACCGGACAAGAGTGATGTTAGAAATTGTACGAGTACATTGGTTAAATGAACATCTTTTAGTTTTTTTTCATTTCTTTGGGATCGGTTTGCCCTTATGGTATCGGTTAAATCATGGCCCATTTTTTTTTAGTTCATCCAGAAGGGGCAGGGATGTAAAGAAATTGTCCATATACAAACTGTTATTATCAAGTGGCAGTTTCGATATCAGGTCTAACATAACAGAGCCCCCTACACCGAACTCTGGATAAGTTCTAGCTCCTTGATAAAGTTCCCCGTCGATCAAAAATAGCCAAGGCGAGTACATATAGACCAATTTATATAGCTAAATCGGATCGGTGCTGTTTTGCGCTATGCTTCCCAAAATATGGTATCATCGATTCATCGATACACAAATTTCTATCACCGAGAAGCATTTTAACAATCTTTTATTAAGAAGGTTCCAAAGAGGTCGAATCTTTGCAAATTTGTCGTTTCGAATCAAATTATTGTTGTCGGAAGCGTGAAAATACCGCAGCAAATCCTCAAATCTATTTCTCGACATAGTAGATGAAACTCCCTGAAAATTACAGTTAATACTTTGTTCCCAATGTTCTCGCTACGCTATTATAGCCTGATAGCAACAAAATGCCAATAATTTAATTTATTTTCTTCAATGGAAACTCTTAAAGGGTGGTTACCTTTCTGAATAGCATTTTTCTCTCCTTCAGAACGCAAAAGCTCGAAAACTTCTTCATCAAAAAAAGCTCAACAAATTGTACTGGATTACTTAAATCTTCTAAAAGCTTTGGGCGAATATGCGCTTTCTCTGGTCTTTCGGGAATGTCTACAGGCTTCTACTTTCTTGCAACTGGCGTGCGTTTTTTTTTTTTTGTTTTAAAGGCGGTTCACAATCTGCTGATGTACCAGCAATTAGCTCATCAATTTGGTTGATAAGATAACTTTCCAAGGTATTATTTGTTACCTCTATTTCTGCCGTTGTTTACAGGGAGCATTATAAAAATTTCAGCAAATGATTTCATTTACACAAAACACAAAAAAGTGACCAAAAACTAAAATGTTTTTGCAAATATTTGTTACACTAGCATATGATCCTATTGTTTCACTTTTGGAACTATGCAATCTATTTCAAAGAAAATATCTAAAACCTAAACACTTTTTTGTTTTGATATATTGTAAAAAACCCATTATTCAAACATTGACAAGTAAACCAATGTAACGTGCAAGATGTTAGTCCAAATAGTTTTTATAAAAACTTACACTTTGCGGCGAGATATGCCAGAATGCAAAAATAAATAATGGACGCGTTCAAGAAATATTTGTAGAAAATGAATCAGATACCGTTTCACTAATGGAACACTAGGATGATAGGGGTTAGAGAGTTGCTCATAGTACTTCATTGGAAGTTAACCACGGCTTCTACACCTTCACCTGCTCTTTTTTTATACAGGATCGTCACCTATTACGACTCGATCCGAAAAGACTCGTTCTTATGGTTTCGTAGCAGAGATATGGCCACGGAAACGCGGTTCAGATTATTTTCTTTTTTGTCAAAAAATGCGGCATTTATGTGCCGAGCTTGAAGATAAATCCAAGTTTCTTTACATGGTGACGAATGATCAATATTAAGCCTATCAGCAATGTCCTTCTTATTCGTCTTGTCCTTTTATTAACACTTTCCTCGTTATACGAACTTATTCGTAAAGATTTTCCCATTTTTACTGCATCGCTGCTGCTCCGCTTATGGGGTTGGCTAATGTCGCAGACCGCAGAACGAGTCTACATAATGCTCGGTCCTGGATCGCTTCAGTGGTAAGCCCCAAGCGTTTTTGCGCATTTGCCATCTGAGAAACCCAGGAATTCTTTTTCCGACCTCGTTTTCTTACAGTTGGAGTGACCGTAGTTGATAGTGCCTTTTTAACCGGATTTTCCGCAGATCTTCTTTGAACGTGGCAATACCAACTTATTCTATTCGCCTCAAGCTGTTCGGTTACCGAATTCTTTATATGTAGACTTCCTCTTATACGCGTGGATCTAATGCAATCGGGTTTAGTGACTCCACTAGACATCCTTAACATTTTCATTTCCGCTGCCGTCATTTTGTTTTTAAACGCTTCGTACATTGTCCAGCACTGTGAACCGTATATAAGAGCTGGTCTAACAACCGCGGTGTAGATTTTCCCCTTTAATTTAAGTGGAAATTTTCGGTCGCAAAAGATTCCCGAATTTTCCCGCCATTTCATCCATACCACACTCACTCTGTGGTTTACGTCGTCGTCACATTTCGCTTCCATGTTAACGATTGATCCTAAGTACTTAAAGATAGTGCTTTTCGGAAGAACTATTCCGTCTAACATTATATCCGGAACAGGTCGCAACGGATGTGCAAATGGGCACGTCAAATGCTCCGTCTTTGAACGACTTATTTTAAACCCGTTTCTCTCTAGCGCATTTCTCCATGAATCTAAGGCGTTCTGTAAATCTTCGACGTTTTCGCTGAGTATAACTGGGTCATCAGCGAAGAGAATTGGCGTCACATTTGCTTCGCGCATGCAGTCTTTTAGAAGATAGTCGAATACTACGTTAAAGAGGTAAAGGGCTAAGTACGCTTCCTTGATGCACTCCAGCATTAACTGAAAATTCTCTCGTTAGTCCAGAAGAGCTTTTAACCGCAGTTTTCACGTTTCCGTACATGTCTTGTATTATTCTAACATACGTTTCCGGTACGTTTTGAGACCTCAGCGCGGCCCATATGAGATCCCTAGACACTCGATCGAATGCTTTCTCGAGGTCGATAAATACCATGTGTAGATCCTTAGACGAATCTCGGTGCTTTTCCATTATTATTCGTAGGCGTTGGATAGCGTCCACCGTCGATCTTCCTTCAACAAATCCACACTGGCTATTATCTAGCTTTATCATCTGCCGAAGACGTTCGTTTAAGACTCTTTCGACGATTTTCATTGTGTGTGGCATAAGCTTGATTAAACGGTAGTTGTTGCATTCTCGAGTGTCGCCTTTTCCTTTGTATAATGGAACCAAGAAGCTACTTCTCCATTGATTCGGCATAGGTTGTTCACATTTTAATTTATTTAAGAGTTTCGATAGTTAAACGCTGCCGATCCCCTCCATCTTCGAACAAAACTCTGATGGAATGCTGTCTGGTCCCGCCGCTTTCCCCCGCTTCATTTTTCCAATTGCTATACTAATTTCTTCGATTGAAAAGTCCGAAACTTCCTCTTGAATAGACCAGCTGTCGGCACGATATCACGTGGAAACTGTTTGTTAAGCAACTCCTTGCAGTATTCAAGCCACCGGTCACAAATTTCGTTTTCATTTGTTAGTAAGTGACCGTCTGCGTTTTTGATGTATTTCGGCGAGGTTATTTCCATTGAATTTTTTCTCCTCTGTGCAGCGAGCTTAAAAATATTTGGCATTTTAGTACTGTACGACAATGTCCTTAGCACAAATATTTGGCTTATTTTTTACTAAGGCTCGCACGATGTCGTCATCAATTTTGAGAGGCCATTCGGAACGGGATTGGTTCAACAATATAGCGACAAATTAACTTCTGATGTCACGATCTATCCACAATTAAAGCAAATTTTTGATTATAAAAAGGGCTACCCATTACTATAGTGTTTTGAGTTATTTGAAATAATAATAGCAGTCACTATATACAAAACATAGGTACTTACATATATCCTTTAACTGTCCAAGCCACATACTTCAAGAGATTTTAAATTATTCGGGTTTTTTGTTTCACATGTCGAGAGCATCCCCGAAAAACTTTTGAAAATTATGAGCAACATCCATCACAAAGCAACCATAGAGTAATTTTATCATCTTAACCACAAAACCTTTTTGCACCAGAAAGGGAATTCATAAAAATCCCGAAAAACCCAAGGAAGAAAAGAAAATTCTTATTTCTAAATTCAAAAACGATTAGTATCGCGTCAAATAGTTTGTGTGCAAAACAAGTCCAGCATGAGGAAAACTTCCACCGGAAACAGCTAAAGGGCTGCACAAAGTTGAATTATGTGAATTTCCGTCTTCCGTAATCCACATCCTGGAAATAAAACGAACAGCAAAAAAGAATTGCATCCAAATAAAAAATCAAAAAAAAACAAAAAAATAAAAAATTAAAACGTTTTAAACGTTTCGTATCCTTACAGGTATTCGTGGAGCTTACAAACCTTTGAACTACTTTTTCTCCTTTTTTCCTCTTTTTACTCGTATCTCTGGACCATGGACAGAAGAGGAAGTTTGAGGCAGTAAACAATTTACATCGGAGGAAGGAAGCAGTTCATCCTTTTTTCTATTTTTTTTACTTTCTACTGAAACAAACAAAGTCATTGGTTTTATGAATCTGTGTCGAGTTTAACTGGATGCATACGAGCAGTAAGCAAACCAAAGGCCAGCAATATTTATTTGAGTTTTATTTCCTATTTATTTAAAATTACATATTTTGCAGAGGGAAGAAGTTTACAGACTTGAAAGGGGCTCCTTTAACTATGTTCAAATATGGTTTACAGTTTTCTGTGACAAAGTTGGAATCACTGATTATTTTCTAAATATTAAATTTTATGGAAATTGTTTTTTAATTTTAAATGAAATATTTTCTCCAAAGTTAGGCAATAAACTTTCCAATTTTAACTTTAATAAATCCAGTAACAATGTAATTTAATTTTAATTAGAATGTTGTTTAGAAGTATTTCAATTTTCATACGACAATGTTTTCTAATTCAGTCCGAGGCTACGACTTTCCAAATATCCCTTTATATGGCACCAGCTTTGATTTTGATGGCGTTTTTTTTATTAGTTAGAAAAGTGAGAAAATTTTGATATTTAACACTTTTTTTTAAAATGTTAAAAATTATGTTAAATTGCTTCTTTTCTTCAATTTATTTTCGAGAACAGAGCTTCGTTTTCCCATTTTTGACTTAGTACCAACTTAGCACTTCTGCGATATTAAGCCGAAAGTCGGATGAACCTAAAAGTTTACTAGGGGGGTCCATTTGCCTTTGCCTTTATACAATGGCCAGGCATTGCTGACTGCCAAGTCCAGAAGATGATAAAAAAAATTCTAACTTGCCAGTGTCTGCTTCTCAATAAAATTTTGTATCTGCCGATTATACTGTCGATCAGATCAACGCCTCCAATGTAGCTATTGTATTGCGCTACTGCGAGTGGACGGACAATTTCAACATATTCTTTTTTGGCTTTGTTTAATCGGCGCACAGTGTCTTTGGGAAGTATTCCAGCGTAGTTTGATGCCAGTGATACAATTTTATTATCCACCGATGAAGTATCTGATTTTTCAACTCCACCAAAATCGGCGACATATTCGACAGATGTTCTGCGAGGATTTTTCTTCAAGTTAATATCCTCGATAGATTTATTATTTGGGATTCTGCTTCTTCTTATAGTACCCAAAGCTAAGTTTCCTCCCTCCGCTTAGTACTTCAAAACAGGTAATGAATTGAAATTATTGTCAAAATAAAAACGAAAATTCTGATGCCTGGGCACTTCTCTGGTCAATCTGACAACACAATTTGATGCCGCACCTAGATCTGGCTCATTATGCAGTACCGTGTTTTCATTGCCTGAATCAGTTTCGAATTTGTAGCAGTAGCCAGAACCCATTTTTGAGGCTTGTTAGAATTGTACCGCTTCATATGATTTCAAACTTTTGTTGAACAAATCTGTTCATCGACATACAGAAACTGTTCCATAGGCACTCTTACAAAATTATTGTTCAATTCCTGAATAAGTGGTCTTATTTTGAAAAGCCGATCGTGGCGGGGATCAGACAAAGGCAGATTATTATTATTGTTATTGAAATGAATATGACGTCTGATTGCTTCGAATCTTTTTTGCGACATAATGTCTTGAACAGCTGTTATACCAATATTTGTGAACGGACCAGTATTGGATGACTGTATTGCCTAGTTCCGGAGGCAAGGTAGTACTCACGAGCAGCTGGTGTTGTTTCTCCTTGATAAACAAACAGGTTTCTTCAAGTGTCGTTTTTGATAGAAACAGGAGTTCCATTCAAAGCCATAAAGCCATGGTTTCATCTGTGGCGGGAGCCCCAACTTCCTTGATATTTGTGTTTGCAACGCCCAAGTCACTCGGGAGTTCAGATCGATCATCGATGTCTTTGTGATCTGTGGTATCACGATCTTCTTTATCTGGATCGCTTTCGTCATCAGTAGAAAAGTCTAGTTCATTGTCGCTATCTACAGTACTAAAAAAAAGCTTGCGATTTGTGATACCGTTAGCTCCTTTGCTGACATTTTTCCTAAGTAAGAAGTACCAGTGGCAAAAAGTATATTTGTGGTTCCTGTAAAAGAACTTACTTACTTACTTTAGGTGGCGCTACAGTCCGGGGTGGACCTGGGCCTCAGTCAACAAACTTCTCCAGCCAGCTCGATCCCTGGCTAGCTGTCTCCAGGTTCGCACGCTAAGTTGGCTGAGGTCCCCTTCCACTTGCGTGCGCCACCTGAGTCTTGGCCTTCCTCTAATGCGCTGTCCCTCGGGGGCGGATTCGAAGACTTTACGGACCGGAGCATTGGTGTCCATGCGCTCCACATGACCCAGCCATCTCAGTCTTTGGATCTTCACTCTTCTGGCTAGGTTCATGTCGCTGTACAGTCCATACAGTTCGTCGTTGTATCTCCTCCTCCACTCACCGTCAATGCAGACGGGACCGAAGATCGCCCGAAGAATTTTTCTCTCGAAGCAACCAAGAGAACCCTCATCCATTTTTGATAATGTCCATGCCTCTGCGCCATAGAGCAGGACCGGGATTATTAAAGTCTTATAAAGGGTGACTTTTGTTGTCCGAGAGAGGGCTTTGCTACTCAATTGCCTTCTTAATCCAAAGAAACAGCGGTTGGCAAGAGTTAGTCTTCTTCAGGTTATATCTGACGAGGGTGACGTTCTGTCCGAAATGTCAGTGTTTAGTGTCCTTTTTGCTTGACAGCATATACTTAGTCTTGTCCTCATTGACCGCTTAACCCATTTTCGCCGCTTCCGTTTTAATACTTCCGAAAGCGTTAGTGTCATCATGCTGCTTTCTTCCAGTTATATAAATATGGTCTGCGTATGCAACGGACTCTTGCACAATTTTTCAAGTTGAAAAAATCGCATGACAGCGCATCGCTTTGTCTACATCCATTTTCAATATCAACGATCTCCCTGAGATTTTTACCGGCCTCGATGGAGAAGTGTGCATTCTCCTTCGTTATCCTGCGCAGACGAACGAGTTTGGTAGGGATGCCGAAACTAGACATTGCTCTGTATAGCTCGTCTTTATAGACGCTGTCATACGCGACATTGGAATTGATGAATAGGTGGTGTGTATCGATCTGAAGCTCATGGGTCTTCTCCTAGATCTGCCGTGGTGTGAATATTTGATCCATGGTGGACTTTCCTGGCCTGAAACCACACTGATGTGGACCTATCAGGTTGTTAGCGAACGGCTTCAGGCATCCTTTCGTCCGACCATATTTAACAGATGAGTTGGTGTATGCTCCTTACCAAGTCATTGCCTGCCGCTTTGAAGAGCTCGGTAGTCAGGCCGTCTGCTCCAGCAGCTTTGTTGGACATAAGCTTCGAGATAGCTATCTTCACTTCATCCAGGTCGGGTGGACGGAATTGTTGCTTATCATCGTCCAGGTTGAAAGGTTGATTCTGCCTGACAGCGGTATTTGGTTCGTCATCGCCGTTATACAGTATACAGAAATGATCGTTCCGGATCCTCAGCATCGACTGCGATTCTACTACGATGTTCCCTTGTTCATCTCTACAGGCTTCGGTTCGGGGTTTGTTTCCGTGGCATGTTATTTTTACCTTTTGATAAAACTTCCGAATCTCATTCCTGGAGTAGCATCTCTCAATCTCCTCGACCACGCGCTTCTCATGTTCTTTCTTTTTTCTCCTGAGAAGCCGGTGTTCGTCTCTCCTCTTCCACTGATAGAGCTCATGATAAGCTTTGATCCTTCTAAGCAGCGCCGCTTTATATGCATCTTGCTTAGCTGCTTGTGCCTGCCTGCATTCATCATACTTCTTGCAGATAAGTCTGGCATTCTTAAACTACAATAGCTTGAATATTTCGAAAAGGCCCAGCAAGTGCAGCAGATGCAAAACTTTCACTCGTTTGGCAATATAGTTCACGGCCATCAGGATTGCATGTATCATTGCTTGGAAGACAGAAGTGACTAACGTGGTCGTTCTTCAAAAAGACACTAGCACTGCTTTATAGCGGTTTTGGAGCCATCTCTAGAGGTTCGATTTAATTTTGTTCCTGCCTGCGATTTTATTCGAAAGTATTCATCAGCACATATTTCTGCAGCAACAGAAGTGTCATTTGATGAGACGTCAGTGTCAAAATATAGTCATAGCATAGGCCCATCAAATCCCCAGTGCGTATTTGGTCAGACGAAAACTTCTTTCAGAATGAACATACCTTCAAGACCAGACCAAAACAAAAATATTCAGGGAGATTGATCAGTGAGTCTAGAGCAGACCAAGGCAAATAGCAACCAAGTGGTCAAGGCAAATCGTTCTTTGGATTTTAATAAAACAGCAAATAAAATCTTGTTCCATCAGACAACCGACACATTGCATCCCCTAGTTGGCCAGATATTTAAAAAGGACATTTCTCTCTCATCTAAAACCAACGAAAAAAAGCAATTAAACAAAATGTATAATCAGCCTGTGGTCATTAAATGTTTTACAGTTGAGCTCTTAAAATCGGATGCTTTTATCCGCCGAGGCGTAAAAATCCTGATATATCCGCTTTACATGTTATCAGTCTGAATTCAGTGAAAGCTGGATTTTAAATTTTTGATTTGAATTTTTTTACTGAAAACACTTGTCTGTCAAAAATGTAATTAAACAATCATTTCGTGTGAACAGAATCACATGTCAACAGATTTAGCCATCAGAATGTAAATATCTGATATCAGTTCGTTTAATGAATGAAGGTCGGTCTCCAAACCAAACAGTAGGCATTACATTTCTCTTAAAGAGTATTTTTTTTTTAAATTTAATTATCATACAAAAAAATTAAAATTAAAACAAAAACCTCTGTAAAATAAAGTCTAACATACTCGTAGTTTAAATTTGTTTTATGAAAAATAATACGAGGAGATGTTTTGACGAAATAAATTGTTGTGAGTTGTTGTTTGTAGTTAACACGTAAGGGAAAAGATTTGTGGTGAAACGTTAGTCAACAGTTGTATAGCATGCAGCATCCTGGACCCACATACAGTTCGGATCAAACAGCCTAAAATGACCGCAGTAGCAGATACGAGGTGGGGCACAAAAAATGTCATAGTATGAATGTGCCATCATTTTTGCTAGTGGAGATCAGACTTGTTTGTGATGACGATGCAGAAGTCTCTCGAAGTAGCAACGTTTCCTGATTAGTGGATAATGGTCCTGCTACCGAAAAAAACGAAACCTCTTGGAGAACCATCGTCTTATCGCCCAATATGGCTAATGGACATCATGGGAAAAATCCTCGAGAAGATAATCTTTAATAGATTACTCGTCGACGAAAAAGGAGCTTTCTTAGATGACCAATTTGAGTTTAGAAAAAACGACATACTATTGATGTCATAAGAGCAGAAGTTAAAAAAAAGCCTCCATCGAAGGGGAAATTTAGTTGGGCGTAGAAAATAGTCTTAAATCGGCGAAACTGATTGTTCATTAAAAGAACACTTTGTGGCGGGACGAAACAACCACGCGGTTCCCCCATCTATATATACTCACAAGGGAACTTGATGAATCAACCGTCAACCAGATGGCCCACATTGCGATCGACGCAAGACACTCCTCCAGTATTATGGATATCCGAACGCTCCGAGAAGCCAACATCGACTCGAACCACTGCCTTGTTGTAGCCAAGGTACGGTTGCAGATATGCCAAACAGCGCAAAGACAAGCTAATATTTTGAGGAATTTCGACGTCAGACAGCTACAATCCCAAGTGAGCGCCAAATCCTTTTGTGATCGACTGCGAACACTACCAAAAGGTTATCACAGATGCCGTTTCTGATGTGCTGGGTTTCACTCGACCACCATAACGAAACCCATGGTTTGATGAGGAATGCCGGCAAGCACATGCAGCTAAGCAAAAAACACGCACGAGCTCTATGGAAAGAAGAGGAGAGACGAACACCGGCTTCTCAGGAGAAAAAAGAAAGAGCATGAGAAGCGCGTGGTCGAGGAAATTGAGAGATGCTACTCCAGAAATGAGATTCGGAAGTTTTATCAAAAGGTAAAAATAACATGCCACGGAAACAAACCCCGAACCGAAGCTTGTAGAGATGAACAAGGGAACATCGTAGTAGAATCGCAGTCGATGCTGAGGATTTGGAAGAACCATTTCTGCAGACTGTATAACGGCGATGACGGACCAAATACCGCTGTCAGGCAGAGTCAACCTTTCAACCTGGACGATGATAACCAACACTTCCGTCCACCCGACCTGGATGAAGTGAAGATAGCTATATCGGCGCTTAAGTCCAACAAAGCTGCTGGAGCAGACGGTCTGACTACCGAGCTCTTCAAAGCGGCAGGCGATGACTTGGTAAGGAGCATATACCAAAAAAAAAAAAAACACTGTGGCGCTGGCAGCCCGGTATGGGCCATGGCCTAGCTTCTTGACACTCATTTGTGTTGCTCATGTTTTCATTTTTGTCACATCTGAGCGGGGCCTACGGTTTATCGCCGAGTCCGAACGGCACTCCTTAGAAGCTCTTTCGTAGGCAATTTTTTACTTTCGGGAGTTTGCCATTGCCCGCCGAAAGAGTGATGGCGATTTGAAAAATTGTTGGTGCATATACCAACCTATCTGTAAAATATGGTCGGATGAAAGGATGCCCAATGAATGTAACCCCAGCATTGTTTGTCCGATTCTGAAGAAAGGAGACCCCTTGAACTGCGCCAACTACAGTGGCATCAGTCTCCTTAACATCGCATATAAGATCTTATCTGCCGTGTTGTGTGGACGCCTGAAGCCATTCACCAACAACCTGATAGGTCTATATCAGCGTGGCTTCAGGCCAGGAAAGTCCACCATCGACCAAGTATTCACACTACGGCAGATCTTGGAGAAGACCCATGAGCTTCAGATCGATACACACCACCTTTTCATCGATTTTAAGGCCGCGTATGAGAGCATCTACAGAGACGAGCTGTACAGAGCAATGTCTAGTTTTGGCATCCCTGTCGGTAAAGATCCCACCGAGACCTTTGATGTCCAGAAAGGATTTAGACAAGGCGATTCGCTGTCATGCGATTTATTTAACATCGTGCTTGAAAGTACAGTCCGTTTGATAAGATCGTATACAGCAAAAATTACAGAAGAACTTATAATAATAAAAAAAACTCGATTGTACTGGTTTCTTTTGTTTATTAACTTAAATGCTTTTCAATTAATATGTTGTCCACTCTCCTCCATTATCAATAATTGCTTGGAGTCTTCGAGGCATGCTTTCTACTAATCTTATAGCATAATCTCGAGACAAAGATCTACATAAAACTCGTATTTTTCGTGATAATTGTTTGACCGTCGAGATCTTCTTTCCTTGGAGCTTTAGCTTCATGAATGCCCAAACATTTTCAATGGGATTTGCATTCGACGCCTGTGATGGCCAATCTAAAACATAAACGTCATTTTCTTGTTTCCACGCAGTGCACAAATGACAGCGATTTTTCGGGTCATTATCTTCTTGCAGTAACCAATTCTCATTCCTTCTTTTAAACAACCTTTGGGCAGATGGTAATAAAGCCTTCTTATAAATTTTGACCATGTTGGGTGCGTTTAAGTTATTTGTAAACATGAACAAATTGCCAAATCCTTGTTTTGAGAAGCATCCCCAAACGTGCACCTTTGCCGGGTGTTTGACGGTCCGCTGGATTAATTTATTGGATTGTGTGCACCAGGTATGAGTGATAGCAGACCATGACCAAAAAGAAGATTCATCCGAAAAAATAACGTTGTTCCAATCTCTGTCCAAATTCTCCTTGGCCCAACTGAGTCGTTTTTCCACGTGTTTTTTTGACATTATTGGCTAGTAAACGTCTTCGTATCGTATCACAACACACATTTAGACCCCTTTTACGTAAATCCCTTGTCTTCCACGTAACGATAGAAGAGGATTTTTTTTCAAACACACGTAGAATCATTTTGTCCTGCTTTTTTGTTGTTTTTGACGTAGACCCACGATCCGGTAAATCATCCACATTTTTAACTTGGGAATAACAGTGCACCCACTTGCTTACGAATGCTTTTGACTTTTTCATGTATTTAGCAGCTGCTCCGTATGACATTTTCGGTCCTTTTGGATGCATGCACAAGAATACTGATTCATAACGTGATGCAATCGCGACACTCATTTTAAAATACTTCCGTCTCTGACAAAAATTGAACACTCTTTACATTTTTTTTATTCAAAACATCTTAGCAGAAGTATTTTTTTATCTGCTAATGCAAATGCCACTTTCAAACCGGTTTTCATAAACGAGTTTTGCCGTATACGATCTTATCAAACGGACTGTATAGTGCAAAACTCATGAGCGAACACAAGAGGCACTATCTCTCAAAAGTCCGTCCGGCTACTCTCATACGCCGATGATGTTGACAGAATCGGAAGAAAGCAGCGTGATGTCAGTGGCGCCTTTGATAGTATTGAGACAGAATCGGCGAAAATGGGTTTAGCGGTCAATGAGGGCAAGACCAAATATATGCTGCCAAGCAAAAGGCACAGCCAACACCGACGACTCGGGCAGAACGTCACCCTTGACAGATATAACTTTGAGGTAGTTAAGGACTTTGCCTACCTAGGCTCTGCTATAAATACAGACAACGACACCAGCGCTGAGATCAAGCGAAGAATAACTCTTGCCAATCACTGCTTCTGCTTAGAAGGCAATTGCCTAGCAAATCCCTCTCTCGAGAACCACAAAAGTCGCCCGATATAAGACCTTAAAAATCCCAGTCCTGGTATATGGCGCAGAGGCATAGACATCATCAAAATGGCTGAGGGTGCTCTTGGCTGCTTCGAGAGGAAAATTCTTTGTGTGGTTTTCAATCCCATCTGCATAGACGACAGTCAACTAGCGTGCGAAATTCCAGGCAGATTGCAAAAATAACGAGCTGCCTGGAGAAGCTTGTTGGGTGAGGCGCAGGTCCACCCCGAACTGTAGCTCCACCTTAGATAAGTAAGCAAATAGTACATCTTATACATCTATGATGTTGTGTTTTGATTTTTAAAAGAGGACAATAGTCAAACAAAGTAACCACGCACATATACGAGTAGATGCAAGTTTACATTAAAATGCCCTCCATGTGGTTTAAGGGATTAAATTCCTAAAATCACTTTGAATCAAAGCCATCCTTAAAGACTTGGAAATCTAACATCACATCTGAATGTTACATAAATAGTTACCTTTTCACAACAACGACCTTTCATTGAATTTCATAATTAGGTTCATTGGTATAATACGAAAAAGGGACAGACAAATACAGTATACACAGGACCTTAAATCAAAATAATTCAAAGGGAATGCCTTGACTTTGGATCAGATTAAAAATGAAAATGAACTCCTATCCCCTTAATTGAATTTTATAAAAACCCAAGTCACTATGTCAACAGGTAGAGAGGATTCGAGGTTTTCATTCGGATAACCATTTGTTGCCTAGTATTATGGTACACCTGACAACCCTCGTCTTCACTGTTGCAACATATACTCGTATCCTTGAGATATGAGAGTTTATAAATTAAAAAAAAAAATTGTTTTCACTAATACTGTCTCGAAAACTAACCTAAATTTGCTGCACTTTGTATCTAAATGCAGAAGTTTAATGCAATCTCATGATTGTAGGTCGTTTTCAACTTTTCCCCAACTTTGTAGTCGACCCAACTTCCTGACATAAGACTCCCTTAAAGGGATACAAAAATCCTCTTACAGTCCCATTTAGTTTGAAATAGACTGCTCTTTGTAAATACACTCTACAAACCCAATGAATTAATTTACAATAACAATAAAATCAATCGAAACAAGGAACAACTTTAGATTGCTTAAAAGCAACAAATCTCTTTCCATCTGGAGAGGGAAGAGAGTTGACTATTGTATTTAGAAACAAAGTAAAACAAAACAAAGAAGCAGATAAAATAAAAAAAAAATAAAAAAATGAAAAACGAAAGCGAAATCAAAGAAAACCAACGCTAAAGTGAATGAAATGAAATCAAATTAAATTCAAACAGTGAAACTTGTTAAGAGCCTAAAGACCCCGATATAATGGCGGTTTGCCTGACCTTCCATGATTTTTATTTTTGCTCCAAGATTCAAAAACAAGTCGACTTCTAATTCATTTTCATTGGATACCCGTGCCGAATTTTTTTTATGGCCCCATCATTTCAACTAACACTGTATTTTCGTTTTGATTTCGACTCATTCGAAGTGGAAGAAAGAAAACAAATTTTGTGGAATCGAAGTTAGTTGGAAGGGGGGGATAAGGAAATTTTCAAACTGAAAACTTGGATCTGATGATTGTCTTAAACATGAGTAATTTGATGTGGTCTGTAGAGATGATATGGAGGGAAAAAACACAAACAACTTCATTAAAGTAAGAGATTTATTTTATTACAGAGTATCTATTGTGTGGTGGTAGGATGTCTTTTGTTTAAAGTTGTGAAATATTTCTGACTAACAAGTAACAAGAGTACCCCCCAATAGAACTAGGGCTTGATGTGGATCGGGCATTTTTTATTTGAGTATCTGGACCTTGCTATTTAGTGTTCTTCGCACCATTTTTTTCGCCTTCTCGTGGGTTACACCATAAAGATTTTTTTTGAATGTGCACCCGTTCTGAAATGTTCTTTTTTTGTAAAACTTGACAAAAGAGTGCAGAATATCCACCGATAAGATAGAGTCCTGTTTTGATCACATGTACATTCTGAGAATACAAATTTCCACTTTATATCTCCCCAACAGAGTACCCGGGTAGTCAGTTGTATGCATCGTTTCTTTTTATTTGAGCCATAGAAGTGAGCGTGTTAAGGTTATAATTATGGAGGGAATATCTTGCAATTCCAGAGGATATATTCGCTTAGATCGGTAAGTTGCACCATAATCGAGAAAATAATATTACAATTATTATAAATTGCGTAAGTGCGAGTGCGAATAGGTTTGGCTTCTAATTACAATTTTCAATTATTTTAAGTTCACTGAGGAGGGAATAACTAATAATTTTGAGGCTAACTTAGACGAGAAAAAGTTCGTGGATGACACAGACAGTGATGCAGAATAGTTGCCTCCAAATAATCAAGATTCTGACGTAGAAAACCTTGTAGCAATGAACACAATGCAAAACGTAATCCAATTCCACAATGAATCTGGTGAAAGCCATTCTGAGAGTGACAGTGATACTTAATTTACGCCTAGGTCATCGGGACAATACATGTCTCGAGATCACACTATTTGGAAGACGTCACCGCATCTATCATCGAAAACTTAATCACACAATATCATCCAAGAATCTGGTAGAACATAGTGACAATTTTCATATCGGAGCATGCAGTTTATGTTATTGTTGTGCTTTTTAGAAGGACCATGTCGGAGTACCGAAATGTTACCGCCGCTTGAGATACTAAATTTGATTTTCACAGATTAAATGAAATTAATTATTATCAGGGACACAAACCGTAACGCAAACCAGTGAATCAGAGAGTTCAATTAAGTTAATCCCCAAAAATAAACAAAATTAACGTGAAAACATTTTCACTGGAGGAGCTAAATCCTTTTATGGGAGTTTTAGCCGTCGCGGGCGTTCATCACTCAAATATGGGGCATGTTAATGAATTTTGGAAACCTAAGTCTCTGTCACTCAATAGAGCTAGCCTAAGCAGAGGCAGATTTCAAAGCATTCGGCAATATATTCGCTTTGACAATGCAAGCACACGTGCGGATTGGCAAGCAAGTGACTAAGCAGCTCCAATACGCAACTTATGGACTATGCTAAATTATAACCTCCGTGCCCACTACAAACCGCATGAAAATCTGACCGTAGACGAACAGCTTTTTCAGTACCGGGATCGAACGAAACGAGATTAAGTGAACACTACAAGCGCTCAGGGAGAAATATCACCAAAGATTTTCATTAGCTATGTCTCAGAGCTAATGGTCTTACATTAGTTGGGACGATCAGGAAAAATAAGGCTTCTAAGGATAGAAACATATCTATTCAGCAAAATTTTTGCCTTCCATAATATCAAGCAGTCTTGGTGGCGTTGGCGCGATGGTTAGCTCATTGGACTATCACGCAGAGGGTCCGTGGTTCGATCCCCGGCATCGCCAATAATTTTTCAAATCGTCGTCACCCTTTCGGCGGGCAATCGCAAACTCCCACAAGTAAAATTGCCTATGAAAAAGCTTCTAAGCAGTTTTCGGGTTTGGCGATAAGCCGTAGGCCCGCTCAGATGCGACAAAAATGACAACATGAGCAACACAAATGAGTGTCAAGAAGCCAGGCCATGGCCCATGCCGGCCTGCAAGAGCCACAGTGTTTTTTTTTTGTTTTTTCTTGTATTTTGAATGTTTGTATACTCTTCGAGTATGGCGAGTTTCCTGCGCCATTAACCAGGATTAGTGTCGAAAAAACAAAACAAGACCTTATCCGGGCTACTCCGACATATTTGGAGCTCAGGCCGGAAAGGATTTCCAGGACTTAGTCAGGGTCTTGGAAAAGAGATGGTGGCGGAGGAGCCCTATAAGGGCCAACGGCAGCGCTCACACCCCGGAACGGGTTACTGGCTTCGGTGTAACTGACCCCTCGTCCTAGGGGCACTCAAAATGGAATTGGTCCTCCAGGTTAGGGGTTGTGCCGCCGGGGTAACTGCCCGGCCATTTAAAAAAAAATTAAGTTACGAAGCATCAACAAGCCTCGGATATGGACGGATCTACTGTTGACAACCCACGCAAACGATTTAAGGACAATGAGCTTCGGATATGCACGTGGAATGTTAGATCCCTTAATAGACCACGTGCAGCCGAGCAACTAGCGGAGGCCCTAGACTGCTGCAAAGCAGGCATAACCGCCATCCAAGAAATGCGATGGGATGGGCCGGGCAAAAAGAAGATGAAAAACTGCGACATCTACTACGGCAATTGCTATCGACGGCAAAAGCAGCGCTTATTTGGATGGGGATTTGTTGTCGGAGGCAGACTAAGACGAGAAGTCCTCAGCTTCCGGCATGTGAGCGAGCGCCTCGTAGCAATCCGCATCAAGGCTAAATTCGCCAACATAAGCCTCATATGCGCGCATGCACCCACAGAGGAGAAAGATGACGACACCAAGGATGCCTTCTACGAGCTCCTCAACAAGACCTAAGAGCAATGCCCTAGCTATGACATTAAAATTGTCCTCGGTGATTTTAATGCAAAGCTAGGAAGAAAGGGGATTCTTTGGTGGAACAATCGGAAAATATAGCCTGCACAACACCACCTCCGATAACGGATTCAGGCTAATCGGCTTTGCGGCGGGGCGAAACATTGTCATGGCTAGCACGCGGTTCCCACATCTCGACATACACAAGGGGACTTGGAGAACTCCTGATCAATCAACAGTCAACCTGATTGATCACATTGCAATCGACGCAAGACACTCCTCCAGCATTATGGATGTCCGTACGTTCCGAGGAGCCAACATCGACTCGGACCATTACCTTGTTGTAGCCAAGGTACGGTTGCGGATATCCCAAACTACGCCAAGAAAAACTAATGCTGTGAGAAAATTCGACGTCAGACGGCTACAATCGCAAGAGATCGCCAAGTCCTTCTCCGACCGAGTGTCTCTTAATCTCTTAAGAGGTCCAATGCCGCCTGCATCAAGCATCGAAGACCATTGGAAACACTGCCAAAACGCCATCAGAGATGCCGCTTCTGATGTGCTGGGTTTCACTCGTCCACCACAACGAAACCCCTAGTTCGATGATGAATGCCGGCAAGCACATGTAGCTAAGCAAGATGCATATAACGCGGCGCTGCTTAGAAAGACCAGAGCTGCTCATGAGCTCTATGAGCGGAAGAGGAGAGACGAGCACCGGCTTCTCAGGAGGAAGAAGAAAGAGCATGAGAAGCGCGCGATCGAGGAAATTGAGAGATGCTACTGCAGGAATGAGGTTCGGAAGTTTTACCAAAAGGTAGAAATGACATGCCGCGGAAACAAACCCCGAACCGAAGCCTGTAGAGATGAACAAAGGAACATCGAAGTAGAATCGCAGTCGATGCTGAGGATTTGGAAAGATCATTTCTGCAGACTGTATAACGGCGATGACGGACCAAATACCGCTGTCAGGCAGAATCAACCTTTCAACCTGGACGATGATGACCAACAATTCCGTCCACCCGACCTGGATGAAGTGAAGATAGCAATATCCAATCTGAAGTCCAACAAAGCTGCTGGAGCAGACGGCCTGACTGCCGAGCTCTTCAAAGCGGCAGGCGATGACATGGTAAGGAGCATACACCAACTCATCTGTAAAATATGGTCGGACGAAAGTATGCCCGATGAATGGAACCTCAGCATTGTTTGTCCAATTCTCAAGAAAGGAGACCCTCTGAACTGCGCCAACTAAAGAGGCATCAGTCTCCTTAACATCGCATATAAGATCTTATCCGCCGTATTGTGTGAACGCCTGAAGCCGTTCGTCAACAACCTGATAGATCTATATCAGTGTGGCTTCAGGCCAGGAAAGTCCACCAACGACCAGATATTCACACTACGGCAGATCTTGGAGAAGACCCATGAGCTTCAGATCGATACACACCACCTATCCATCGACTTTAAGGCCGCGTGTGACAGCATCTATAGAGACGAGCTATACAGAGCAATGTATAGTTTCGGCATCCCTGCCTTACTCGTCCGTCTGTGCAGGATGACGATAGAGAATGCACGCTGCTCCATCAAGGTCGGTAAAGATATCACCGAGACCTTTGATGTCCAGAAAGGATTTAGACAAGGCGATGCGCTGTCATGCGATTTTTTCAACATCGTACTTGAAAGAATAGTGCAAAACTCACGAGCAAACACAAGAGGCACTATCTTTCAAAAGTCCGTCCAACTACTCGCATACGCTGACGATATTGACATAGTCGGGAGAAAGCAGCGTGATGTCAGTGGCGCTTTCTTGAGTATTGAGACGGAAGCGGCGAAAATGGGTCTAGCGGTCAATGAGGGCAAGACCAAGTATATGCTGTCAAGCAAAAAGGACAACCAACACCGACGTCTCGGACAGAACGTCACCCTCGACAGATATAACTTTGAGGTAGTTAAGGACTTTGTCTACCTAGGCTCCGTTATAAATACAGACAACGACACCAGCGAAGAATAACTCTTGCCAACCGCTGTTTCTTTGGGTTAAGAAGGCAATTGAGTAGCAAGGCCCTCTCTCGGACAACAAAAGTCACCCTGTATAAGACTTTAATAATCCCGGTCCTGCTCTATGGCGCAGAGGCATGGACATTATCAAAAATGGATGAGGGTGTTCTTGGTTGCTTCGAGAGAAAAATTCTTCGGGCGATCTTCGGTCCCGTCTGCATTGACGGTGAGTGGAGGAGGAGATACAACGACGAACTGTATGGACTGTACAGCGACATGGACCTAGCCAGAAGAGTGAAGATCCAAAGACTGAGATGGCTGGGTCATGTAGAGCGCATGGACACCAATGCTCCGGTCCCAAAGGTCTTCGAATCCGCCCCCGAGGGACAGCGCAGTAGAGGAAGGCCAAGACTCAGGTGGCGCACGCAAGTGGAAGAGGACCTCAGCCAACTTAGCGTGCGAAACTGGAGACAGCTAGCCAGGGATCGAGCTAGCTGGAGATGCTTGTTGACTGAGGCCCAGGTCCACCCCGGACTGTAGCGCCACCTAAAAGAAAAAAAAAAGTATACTCTTTTTTATAAATGAAACAAAACAGGTAGTATAACATTGAATTTATTGACCAGTTGATATTTTTCTTTCTTTAAACAGTTTATTTGAAGATATCCAAAAATTCCAGAAAAATATATAAAACAGTAAAAAAATTATGACGCTTCAAAATCAAAAAAGTACCCGGTTACTCTGTATGGCATCATAAGGAGGAAACAAGGAACTATCAGGATTTTTTTTGTCAGGGGCACAAAGGGGTCATACCGGACAAGAAAACCAAAAAAAAAGATAAGTAGCCATATTTAATAGGATTAGCTTTATTTCGGTTACCCCGGTTGTTCAGCACGGTCAGTACCCAGAATGCGACGGCATCTGATTGCCAGCAATAAGGTACGTTAAACGAGTGGAGTTACGATACAAATATGCAAATAATGTGTGTTTGGAAAATAAGCAATCCTTCCACTTATTAGTTTTTGTGTATAAATTTTTGTAAAGTAAGCTATTTGTGTTAAGGTTTTTTTGTAAGAATTAGCAACTTTTTTATTTTAATATCGCCAAATAAACATTGGAATGGTCAGACATTATTTGACAGCGTTCTAAGACTTTGATTTTTATTCCAAGTAAGTTTGCTTGAAAGGTTGCAACTTATTGTCTCAATTTTGGGTGTTCTAGAATTGTACTAGAAATACCACTGTTAGTCACGGTACAGAACCGGGGTCAGTAAAAGCACTATATTCATCGGTTAATTCTTTTAACTTCCTTTTTTTTAAACGAAGAGTGTAATACTTCGTCCGGTTAGTGCCGGGTTCCCAAATCGCTTTTCATGCTTTAAGTACCTACTTTCAAATATAAAACAATTTGTTTTTGTCGCTTCTCGTCTTTATATTGTTTATTTAAGTGCAAAAAGGTGGGTTGGCCAGCCTCAGCAACCCGGCTGATTTTAAATCGTAATGAGCCTTCATCGCTGTGTGATTCTGGGACATTTTATTTGGTGTAGGGTGTACTTTTGTAGAGTTAAGTTAGTTTTAGGTTAAGCTTTAACTTGTTTTTTTAGGTTTTTAGGTTCGGGTAGGTAGCATTAGGCTAGTTTTGGTTTAGTTAGATTTTAGCATGGATACCCCGGTCTTGTATCCCACAGAGAACTATAAAAATACTTTAAATACTTTATCGGAACAGCACTTCGAAAATTTTAACGGAGATTAAGGATCCGGAATTTGGGATAAAAAGAGCCGTCAGACAGGGGGATCCTCTTTCATCAGGACTCTTTTGTGCTCTGCAGGGGGAAGTATTTAGAAGCATAGATATCGAAACTTTAGCTTTGCAGACGACATATTTGGAGTATGAATGTTCAAAATCAAAATAGGCTTGAAACTACTCAGAAAGCAATAGAAAGATCGATTCTACATATACATAGAATACCGGAATTAGGGAAATCACTAAATTTAAAGACGTATTAACAAGACCAAACTCTCAGAAATAGTAAAAATTTAAACAAGATACTGTAATTTGAATTGTAATTACAAAATGTCGTTTTATAATAAGATAGCATTCTTCTAGCTATACACTCTCGTCTCGAGTCTAAACCCTTTCAAAAATTGTCTACTGCATTCTTTGAATTTGTTTGCGCTAGAATTCCTATTTGCAAGCGCAACCTATATATTTGCTGCTGCTATATTCGCCCCTCTCAACCAATTCAAGGTTATCAGCTAGCTGTTGATGCAATCGACAGCATTTTTGATGCTGCTGATCCCAGCGACGTAGTTATTTTTTTAGGTGATTTTAATCTACCTAAGCTTGTATGGGCTCAGACTGACCAGTCCTACTTTACTGCAACAAATCCCACCTCTGATAAAGAAAACCTCTTCATCGACTGCCTTACTGACTCTGGTCTGTATCAATTAAGTGGTGTCACCAATAACATTGGCAGACAACTCGACCTAGTCTTCGCCACTGATACAGATAACTGCATCGTTTTAGAAAGCAGAAATCTTCTTTCTAAGTTGGATAGTTACCATCCTCCCCTTTCACTTACATTGGCGTATGACAATGGTCTTAATCGCGTTTCTTATGAGTATTCTTACAGTTTTAATTTTCATAGACTCCTCAAAATGGCCAATTTTGACTTTCTTTACGATAATCCCAACCTCACGGTTAACGATGCTCTCGCATCCTTCTATACCGAAATTTTCAAATGTCTCTCCCAATCCGTACCTTTTTTACCCGAAAAATCTCTTCGCAATTTTTTTTAGCCAAGCGTTCGCCACCCATTCCCAAGAGCCAGACCACTCTTACTTTTCCTACTTAAACTGCTGTCCACAAACAACTTTAGAATCTGTGTCTATAACTTTAGAGCAAGTCAAAGAAAAAATAGTAAACCTCAAAGGTGATTATTCTGCCGGCCCTGATGATCTTCCTCCTATATTTTTAAAGAAATGTGAAATGCACCTAGCCCAACCTCTTACAGCTCTCTTTCAGCTTTCTATCACCCAGGAATTATTTTCCTCGACCTGGAAAAGGTCATTTATTATTCCTCTACATAAAAATGGCCGAAAAGATGATATTTCCAACTATCGACCAATTGCTAAGCTGTCCTGCATACCTAAGCTTTTCGAGAGCATTATTTATGACACGATGCTTTTTCATTGTAAACCTATTGTTTCCCAAAACCAGCACGGATTTCTCAAAGGTAGATCTACGACAATCAACTTAACGGATTTCGTATCAAGCACTTTATGTGCACTGGAATCTGGAAATGAAGTTGATGTGATTACCACCGATTTCAGCAAAGCCTTTGATAGGATTTCACTTGATATAATCCTTCTGAAATTAAAAGCTCTTGGTTTCCAAATAAACTTTATAACATGGGTTCGATCATATTTAAATGAAAGACAGTTCTATGTTTTATTCAGGTCCATGATTTCTGACCCAATTAAAGCCTCCTCGGGTGTCCCTCAAGGCAGCCACCTTGGCCCCTTACTATTCATTCTGGCCATTAATGATATTGATTGCATCATAAAAAATCATACATATCTGTTTACGCAGACGATATGAAAATCTTTAGATATATATCTTCTTCCTCAGACAGCCTACCACTGCAGGAAGATCTTGACAGATTTTGTACTTGGTGTCAGAAGAATTTTCTTGAGCTTAACGTCAATAAGTGTCAGGCTATAACGTATTCCCGTAAGCGGCCCCCGACTTCACCTCGCTGCTATCTAATCTTTAATCTTCCTGTTCCCTTAGTGAATGAGTTGCGGGATTAAGGTGTTATCTGTGATAAGGAACTCAATTTCCGTTCTCACATTGATAATATAATAAAGAAAGCCAACTCTGCCCTTGGCTTCATCAAGCGCTGGTCTAAGGAGTTTCCAATCCTTATGTTACTAAATCTCTTTACATATCCTTTGTTAGGCCTCTTCTTGAATATGCAAGCCAGGTGTGGTCACCCTACTACAGAACAAACATTCTCTGGATAGAAGCTGTTCAACGCAGGTTTTTACGATTCGCTTTACTTGGTCTTCCCTGGGATGATAGCCAAAACTTACCACCTTAAACTGATCGGCTGAAACTTATAAATTTACAACCCCTTTCTATACGTCGAAAAATTGCCGACATTCTCTTTATTCATCAAATTTTAGTTGGTAATATCGATTGTCCTTCCTTACTTCGACTTATTTCTTTTAATACCAACCCTCGCAATCTTAGGTCTGTGCCACTTTTCCGGCTAAATCTTCACCGAACGAATTACGGACACTTGGAGCCAATGTCTAGAATGCTTCGTGAAGTTAACGATATTCTGCCTCTCTTCGACTACCATCTCACCAAACTCTCTCTTAAAAACACTCTTATTTCCACCTATGCCTCACATCCTAACTTTTTTTTAACCGCTCCCACCCTTTAGTTTTTATCTTTAGTTTTAAGTGAAAATTGTTAGTTCTAAGAATTAGCTTGCAATAAGCATTAATAAATCTGTCCGGGGTTGACCCGGGCCGCAAATGATGGCGAAGGCGCGATAGTTAGCTCATTGGACTATCCCGCAGACAGTCTGGGTTCGATTCCTGGCTGGGTCATCAACAATTTTTCAAATCGCCATCACCCTTTCGGCGGGCAATGGCAAACTCCCGAAAGTAAAATTGCCTACGAAAAAGCCTCTATGGAGTGCCGTTCGGACTCGGCGATAAACCGTAGGCCCCGCTCAGATGTGACAAAAATGAAAACATGAGCAACACAGACGAGTGTCAAGAAGCTGGGCCATGGCCCATATCGTGCTGCCAGCGCCACAGTATTGTTTTCTTTTAACATTCATAATATTGTAAGAATTACGAGTGTATTTGTTTGTACGTTACATGCTAAGAAGTGAATAAAGATTTATATAATAACTAGCGACTCGCCCCGGCTTCGTACGGGTGTAATTTAGAAAACAAAAGACGTGAAGAAGATGTGAAGTAATGCTTTTGATTATAGAATTTCTTTATAAACAATGTTTGTAGCTGACTTTTGGTTACACAATACGAACAAATTATGTTCGGAAGTAACGCACGAAAGAGCTACGTGTAGCTGTCCATGGGGAACCACTCAACGCTAAGGTCTTAGCTCGAAACGTTGAATGTCTGACCTTGTGATTTGTTAATAGGAATTGAAAATGACTTTCTTTCTTTCTTTTAGGTGGCGCTACAGCCCGGTGTGGACCTGGGCCTCAGTCAACAAGCTTCTCCAGCTAGCTCGATCCCTGGCTAGCTGTCTCCAGTTTCGCACGCTTAGTTGGATGAGGTCCTCTTCCACTTGCGTGCGCCACCTAAGTCTTGGCCTTCCTCTACTGCGCTGTCCCTCGGGGGCGGATTCGAAGACTTTACGGACCGGAGCATTGGTGTCCATGCGCTCCACATGACCCAGCCATCTCAGTCTTTGGATCTTCACTCTTCTGGCTAGGTTCATGTCGCTGTACAGTCCATACAGTTCGTCGTTGTATCTCCTCCTCCACTCACCGTCAATGCAGACGGGACCGAAGATCGCCCGAAGAATTTTTCTCTCGAAGCAACCAAGAGAACCCTCATCCATTTTTGATAATGTCCATGCCTCTGCGCCATAGAGCAGGACCGGGATTATTGAAGTCTTATAAAGGGTGACTTTTGTTGTCCGAGAGAGGGCTTTGCTACTTAATTGCCTTTTTAACCCAAAGAAACAGCGGTTGGCAAGAGTTATTCTTCGCTTGATCTCAGCGCTGGTGTCGTTGTCTGTATTCATAGCAGAGCCTAGGTAGACAAAGTCCTTAACTACCTAAAAGTTATATCTGTCGAGGGTGACGTTCTGTCCGAGACGTCGGTGTTGGTTGCCCTTTTTGCTTGACAGCATATACTTGGTCTTGCCCTCATTGACCGCTAAACCCATTTGCGCCGCTTCCGTCTCAATACTCGCGAAAGCGCCACTGACATCACGCTGCTTTCTCCCGATTATATCAATATCGTCGGCGTATTTGAGTAGTTGGACGGACTTTTGAAAGATAGTGCCTCTTGTGTTTGCTCGTGAGTTTTGCACTATTCTTTCAAGTACGATGTTGAAAAAATCGCATGACAGCGCATCGCCTTGTCTAAATCCTTTCTGGACATCAAAGGTCTCGGTGAGATCTTTACCGACCTTGATGGAGCAGCGTGCATTCTCCATCGTCATCCTGCACAGACGGACGAGATTGGCAGGAATGCCAAAACTAGACATTCCTCTATATAGCTCGTCTCTATAGATGCTGTCAGACGCGGCCTTAAAATCGATGAATAGGTGGTGGTTATCGATCTGAAGCTCATCGGTCTTCTCCAAGATCTGCCGTAGTGTGAATATCTGGTCGATGGTGGACTTTCCTGGCCTGAAGCCACACTGATATGGACCTATCAGGTTGTTGACAAACGGCTTCAGGCGTTCACACAATACGGCGGATAAGATCTTATATGCGATGTTAAGGAGACTGATGCCTCTGTAGTTGGCGCAGTTCAGAGGGTCTCCTTTCTTGAGAATTGGACAAACAATGCTGAGGTTCCATTCATCGGGCATACTTTCGTCCGACCATATTTTACAGATGAGTTGGTGTATGCTCCTTACCAAGTCATCGCCTGCCGCTTTGAAGAGCTCGGCAGTCAGGCCATCCGCTCCAGCAGCTTTGTTGGACTTAAGCTTCGATATGGCTATCTTCACTTCATCCAGGTCGGGTGGACGGAATTGTTGGTCATCATCGTCCTGGTTGAAAGGTTGATTCTGCCTGACAGCGGTATTTGGTCCGTCATCGCCGTTATACAGTCTGCAGAAATGATCTTTCCAAATCCTCAGCATCGACTTCGATTCTACTACGATGTTCCCTTGTTCATCTCTACAGGCTGCAGTTCGGGGCTTGTTTCCGCGGCATGTTATTTTTACCCTTTGGTAAAACTTCCGAACCTCATTCCTGGAGTAGCATCTCTCAATTTCCTCGATCGCGGGCTTCTCATGCTCTTTCTTCTTCCTCCTGAGAAGCCGGTGTTCGTCTCTCCTCTTCCGCTCATAGAGCTCATGAGCAGCTCTGGTCTTTCTAAGCACCGCCGCGTTATATGCATCTTGCTTAGCTGCATGTGCTTGCCGGCATTCATCATCGAACCAGGGGTTTCGTTGTGGTGGCCGAGTGAAACCCAGCACATCAGAAGCGGCATCTCTGATGGCGTTTTGGCAGTGTTTCCAATGGTCGTCGATGCTTGATGCTGGCGGCATTGGACCTCTTGAGAGATTAAGAGACACTCGATCGGAGAAGGACTTGGCGATCTCTTGCGATTGTAGCCGTCTGACGTCGAATTTTCTCACAGCATTAGTTTGTCTTGGCGTAGTTTTGGTTATCCCCAACCGTAGCTTGGCTACAACAAGGTAATGGTCCGAGTCGATGTTGGCTCCTCGGAACGTACGGACATCCATAATACTGGAGGAGTATCTTGCGTCAATCGCAATGTGATCAATCTGGTTGACTGTTGATTGATCAGGAGTTCTCCAAGTCCCCTTGTGTATGTCGAGATGTGGGAACCGCGTGCTAGCCATGACAATGTTTCGCCCCGCCGCAAAGTCAATTAGCCTGAATCCGCTATCGGAGGTGGTGTTGTGCAGGCTATATTTTCCGATTGTTCCACCAAAGATACCCTCTCTTCCTAGCTTTGCATTAAAATCACGGAGGACAATTTTAGTGTCATAGCTAGGGCATTGCTCGTAGGTCTTGTTGAGGAGCTCGTAGAAGGCATCCTTGGTGTCGTCATCTTTCTCTTATTTGGGGGCATGCGCTCATATGAGCCTTATGTTGGCGAATTTAGCCTTGATGCGGATTGCTTCGAGGCGCTCGCTCACATGCGGGAAGCTGAGGACTTCTTGTCTTAGTCTGCCTCCGACAACAAATCCGCATCCAAATAATCGCTGCTTTTTCCGTCGGTAGCAATTGCCGTAGTAGATGTCGCAGTTTTTCGTCTTCTTTTTGTCCGGCCCATCCCATCGCATTTCTTGGATGGCGGTTATGTCTGCTTTGGAGCAGTCTAGGGCCTCCGCTAGTTGCTCGGCTGCACGTGGTCTATTAAGGGATCTAACATTCCACGTGCATATCCGAAACTCATTGTCCTTAAATCGTTTGCGTGGGTTGTCAACAGTAGATCCGTCCATATCCGAGGCTTGTTGATGCTTCGTAACTTAATTTTTTGTTAAATGGCCGGGCAGTTACCCCGGCGGCACAACCCCCAACCTGGAGGACCAGTTCCACTTTGAGTGCCCCAAGGACGAGGGGTCGGTTACACCGAAGCCAGTAACCCGTTCCGGGATGTGAGCGCTGCCGTTGGCCCTTATAGGGCTCGTCCGCCACCATCTCTTTTCCAGGACCCTGACTAAGTCCTGGAAATCCTTTCCGGCCTGAGCTCCAAATATGTCGGAGTAGCCCGGATAAGGTCTTGTTTTGTTTTTCCGACACTAATCCTGGTTAATGGCGCATGACTATTTCATTGAAAAATGCAATCTTTCGAATTGGATTGAAATCCGGGTAAAAAACACTGTTTCTCCAGTTCCACATCCGGTCAGAATTTTGCACTCTTTAGTAAAGGTTTTTAGACGTTTAACTTGGAGACGTGTACAGTTGCACAATTAAGGTGGATTAACGTTTCGCAATGAAATACCAGGACACCCTTCTTTTAAGACCAATTTATATGGGGGCAATCCAGAAGGCTGCGTGCAATTGAGAAATCTTGTTTGTAAATGTACTCGTAAATGTACACCAACACGATGTCTACAGAGTAATATGTTTCCGGCTGTATATAAGTATTTTATAGATAATGATTGATCGTTAGTAGGTGACAAAATACTCGTAGCTCTCTCCTTGAACCATGTTATAGTCTTAGAACTTATGTTATTAATTCTGGATAAACGTTGTTGACTTATTCTTTAAGATCGTTTGGTTTTGATTATCCAGATTAACTCTCCCATTGTTTTGGGACTTCTGCCCATTTCATATTTTGAGCAACACCTCTGATCAATGCCGGTTTTGGGCATTTTTATTTTGAGTTCTAATATATTCACACACGGCCAGAGAAAAGAACTTTTCAAAGAAGCATTGAATCAGCACGTGTTCCCTTTGCTACCACGGGAAAGATTTTCCAGAAGTTACCAGAGAACAATATAGTGCATCCACCCGGCCAGAATTGGCCGAAATTAGGTCACAAACGGCCCCAAAAATTAAATAATAAATAATTTAAAAAAATGTTATCTTGAGTTTGGTCAAGAGTGGGGAGATCTGTGGAGTAGTGGCATGTACTAACCGTCCGACGAGATAGAGCCGCGTAACCGCGAGCGTGCCGCTGCCCCCTACTCCTGCATCATGGATACCTCCGTGACTTACTAAACCCTTCACAAATTTCTTCAAACATTTACTCAAGTGATGATTAGTTTTGGGAAATTGTTTAGCAAGATTTTTTATATTGGCTTTTTACAAAGCCAAAATCATTAAATTCAAAAATAAGAATTACAATACAAATAGTGCATTTGAAAAATAAATGAATCTGTACCTATATCTCCCTAATCATATCTTATTTAGTTTAAAAGTCCTTTTATACAGTTTCAACACCAGCTAAAGATCAAACCTTATTTTCGCATGCTATTGCCACTCCGTGTTATTAAAACTTTGTCAATACAATAATTTTCTAATTCAAACACATCTCCGGCATGAAGAATTCCATTTCCATAAAATCACTGCCATAACACTTCAATTCAATTAAGGAAACGTCTAAACATAACATTTTCAGAGCACACATCCTGTTCCTAAGGGCATATGTGAGTCTTATTCCACTCCAGTCTATTTAGGCTTATCTGGCTCATTGGGAGGACCATCTTTCCTCATATCCATCATTGTAGATGATGTAATTACTAATCCTTGTATACTCGTATCTATGTCGTTAGTAGTCTCTTAACTCGGATAGTGTTAGAATAAAGTCATTGGTGCAGTG